>JAYJME010005279.1:0-10237 GCA_036873775.1 Costaria costata
CATGGGAAGTGTCATCGTAACGCACCTAAAGGCGCTACGACGTACCAGGGTACCTGGTGCAGTAGTAGTTGTGTGCGAAAGAGATTAGAAAGGGAGAGAGAATAAGAAGAAAGGGAGAGAGAAAAAGGGGCATAGACGACGGTGGGGTTTGAGGGCTGCGGGACAGGATTGGGCTGGTGGGCGAGCCGATATGTCGTCCATTTTTTTCCCCGTTTATTTGTTTTGTTTTTTTTGTTTCCCCACCGCGTCAGGAACAAACAAAAAAAAGAGAACGGAAGGTAATATAGGGCGATAAAACACTATTAATAAATGAACAAGACCATAAGAACTAAATAAACTAAAAACTTTCTCGCACGTATATACCAGGGTATACATAAACCCTGGTGCGTTTTTTTTTTTTTTTAACTCAACGCGAAAAGAAAGCAGCGAGGAGAGCGGGGAATATTATTGATAACGACGACGTTGACGACAAAGCCAGCTATAACTACAGGTAGAACGACAACAACTCCTTGTACAACCATAACGTACAACAACGTCGAAAGCAATAAACCTACGGCACTAACTATTTCAGTGGGGAGACAAATAAAACAGGGAGACACGCGCACAGCTGCAGCAAGCCAAACACTAAAACCTGCCGGGTTGCAGCTTTTCGGCTTCCGCCGCTACGACGACTATACTCAGCTGCAGTACGTACACCGTACTAAAGACAAAAAAGATAGCCCACCCTTCACGAAAACGAACGAGATGTAATCGTGTCTCGGGCACAGGGGGGCGCTATGCTGTGTGTGCGGCTCGGCGCTCTATCAATACCTATAACCATTTTACAACTGCACCGGTACATCATTACCACATGACCATAACCAGTACTCGTAATGATGGCATTCCTTAAACAAATCAAAATCGTTACCGTATCACCATATCACTACTACTACAGTATCATAAAATACTAGGGTTCTTTACAGTACGGTTTTTCGCATCGGTTCGGTGCGGTTAACCGCACCGCGCCGCACCATAGTATTTTTGGCCTCTTGAAAACCGTACCACGCAGGACCGTAAAATTTACGATATCGTAAAACCGCACCCGAACCGCACCCTGGGTTTTCCTGATTCTGAAAACCGCACCGCACCGCACCGTGAGAATGAAAACCGCACCGAACCGCACCAGTAGGATTCCTGATTTCTGAAAACCGCACCGAACCGCACCGTACGATTTTTCACTTCATAAAACCGCACCGTGTACGCGGACGGATAACCGTAAAAAACCCTGTGAAATACCATTAAAAAGTATTAATAGTTATACATAGGAGTACTCAGGATATCAGGCTCGAGTCCTGGGTGCACCCAAGTGACTTTTTCTTACAACAAAGTTGACCATGCCGAAAGTGCGAGAGCGTGAGTTGGCAAATTTCGATGCAAATCGACGAGCAGTGGGAATGCCGAACCCTCTGCGCGATAAAAACGGAAGGCATGTACCGTAGTGGGGAGGGGGGAGAAGAGCCTGCTTAGTGACCCCGGATCACTGCTATTAATAGGGAGGGAGCTGGAGTTTTTAGTAAAAGGGCGAAGATAATAAATGGGAAGGAGAAAAAAAAAAAAAAAAAACTATTGTACCATATAAATTTACTTTCACCATATCAATACCAAGTTAATACTGCAGCAGTATGCAGCACTAATGACTGTTACAACTGCTTTAGACTACCAGGTATGTCATTACCATATCCGTGTCCTAATAATATCGTCATCACCATCGCCATCACTACCAGAAGCGTTCAAGCCCCAGCCAGGGAGTGTTATCATACGATGTTGCGATCGCGATCATCTGAGGGAAGAAAAAAACGCACAAAAAAACAAACTCGTGCGAGCGCGCTGAGCGTATCGCGGGTATAATGCCATACCGAAACCGTCCTTACATGTTCGGACAGGTGTGATACAATATAATGGAGTACGTCAGTAGGTATACTACGAGTAGCCCCTTTCAACCCTTCTACAATTATACCGCAAAAAAGTATCCCACACTATTTCCGAGAAATTTTGTCCCCAAAAACCGTTTCCGGCTCTAAAGGGGTTATTACCCTTTTACTACCGCAAAAAATACAACACTATTTCCAAGTAGTTTTGTCCCCAAAAACCGTTTCCGACTCTAAAGGGGTTAAGGGACCCCTTTTAAGGGTAAACGCTATATATAAGGGACCTCAATTTTTCAGCACACCGTTATTGCCCACTATCTTGACTTATAAAAGGGACCGGTACCAACTCTGACAAGGGACGTTGGTATATAAGGGACCTCAATTTTTCTGCACACCGTTATTGCTCACTTTCTTGACTTATAATATAAAAGGGACCGGTACCAACTCTGACAAGGGACGTTGGTATATGAGGGACTTCCAATCCCAAACGCACTATTCATATTAAATAATAGTTACCCCAAAAAGTATCCCACACTATTTCCAGGTAGTTTTGTCCCCAAAAACCGTTTCCGGCTCTAAAGGGGTTAAAATGGGCTATATACCAAATACCAAATACGGTACCTGGTACAGCAGTACTTGGTTACAGGATAAAGGATAATAGCCAAAGTTTCCCCTTCGCAAAGAAAATTATCGGAAAAGTGCTGTCACCGCTGAAAAGTGCCTCCGCCGAGAGGGGCGCGGCGGCGGCACGCCAACACGCCAACGCGGCAGCAGCACGTGCTCGTCCTCTCGTAGCGGACTAGACGGTATATTTGTTCGAAAATAATGGTTGATACGTATTATGTGTTCCTCGCGCACACAGAGCACATTCCTCATATATACCTCATACAGCCAGTAATGAATACCGATACCGAACCCAACCCAACCGAAAATACCGGAAATCCGGCATCGGTATGCGATACCGAACCCGGAAAACCCGAAAATCCCGTTACCGATATCGAAATGCCGGAAAACACCGTAATCTGGTATTTCGGTATTTGTCCTCCCTCTGCAAGTAGTGCCCCCCATGCGGCATATAACAACACGTATGGCCACATATTATATCATTATATTACCCGCAGAGTTTACGACTTGGTCCATCTTCGACAAAAATCGTTCATAACCCAGACTGTTACAGCTTCAGTCCCAGAAATTTCCTAGGCGGTCGGGACTACCAGGTATACAGTATGGTAAAAAGTAAAAAAAAAAACGGGCAGGGCACGTCAGCGAGCAAAACCATACTGTGCAAAAATGTACCAGAGGTATGATAGTATAGCTGTCGCTAAAAATAGGAACTCGCACAGCAGTAACCTTGTAACGGTCGTCAAATAATGTGCCGTTTCGTTTCGAGGAAGTAACGTTTCGGGGAAAGGTGATGTGGGAAGTGGGAAACGTGAAGTTACGCCGCGTTTTTAAAGCCAACCTGCTTAACCAAGGGAAAAAAAAAGCCTCCCACCATCCCGAAAGGGGTCCCGAATTTCAGGCGCGGTCAAAATTAGAAGCTAATAAAAATGAAATAATAAATGACGTATCATAGCCCGCAGCTTGCAAAGATGAGTATCCACCAAATCACCTGGTCGAACTCACAGCTGTCGTACATTTAGCAATTTTATACATAAAATGAAACGTTCGGGCAGGGTGCGCGGTGCGGAGCGGTGCGGCGCGGCTTGCACGTCAACAAATCGAACACGCCCATGTTCACAACCTCTCGCGCTCGGCGCACACCACAACACTGCAGCTGCTGCTGCTGCAGCTGCTGTGGCAACATGTCACACCCAACGCGGCCGCAGCCGCTAGGAGGAGAGGCTGAAACACAGACATACAGCATACAGCAGTACGTAGCTTGATACACTTCTATAGGCCCACCACGAACAAAAACTTACGAGCCTGGTACCTAAAAAGAACGCAAGGGTCACTTTCGGGGGGAACGCTGAGAAATTTGGGTGACGAACTCATGCTCAGCGGCAAGCGCCACACCGAATCCTATCTACCTGTAATAGCCTGCGTCCAAGGCTGCTTGCTCGAGGATGGTGCCACAACAACACAATAAGGTTTGGAGGTTTTTGGTCAGAATGGGTGTCTTCTTGTTGGCGGGGCCATACTCGATTCTGCAAGCTGTACCTTGTTGAATAATATTTCGATACCACTGCTGAAATACACAGCAGACTAAATGTTATAAATATAAGCTCGATAATTGGATCACTCCAGTAGATGCTGTTAATAACAGCTCGATATAAATACTTTCAAAACCGAACACAAACAAAACACCGGCAGTTACGGCCGCTATCTCTGGGCGAAAGCTAGAAGCGTGACAACACGGGAACGGGCTGCCAGTATATACCGGTATACCTGGTATATATATAATACGTGAACATACGACAACAGATTCCTCCTCAGCCTACCAATATGAATACTACACTGCATACCCCTACTGCTCCATCTATAAGCACGCCTACTGTAACACTGCGAGGTAGCTTGTACGCAACAACAGCAGTTGCAAACAAAAAATATAAATAAAATAAGGAGAACATAAAGAGGTGAAGGAGGATGAAGAGGGGGATGGAAAGAGGAACGGGAACCAGGCGCGACACCAGCCCCCCCCCCTCCCCTCGGCAACGGCCCTTACAAAAACCCCACCACACCAACGCGTTCTACGCACGCTGAGGAGCGGGGCCGCACACCTCCCCCCTCCCTTCGCCCCCCCGCCCCCACTCAAACACGCCGTTCGTTTCTCGCCTCTCACCCGTCGTGGGTCGCAGTGCATCGACGCGAGACCGTGAACAAACCAGACGAAGAGATCGATCTCCGCTATCTGCTGGTACCACTGCAGCTGCCTTCACTCTGACATAACTGCTGTTCCCTCCCTATACACCAACTTTTCGAGCTTGAGTCAATGTCGTTGCGATTGTTCTGGCCCTCTTTGACAGGCCTTTCAAGACGGGGGTGGGGTCGCCAGCCCCCTGAGCTGAGCACCTCCTTTTCCCCACCCTTTCTCTTGACGCCCTTTCAAGAGTACGTACGTACCAGGAATTGAACCAAAGAAAAAGCAAAAAATCCCACGCCAATTCCAAGCAGTTCGCCTCCAAAAAACGTTGGTGTAGCCGTGGAATAGGCAGGGGTTAATTAATACTCCACCAAAGGCTAACCGGGGAGTGAATGGACCTCTTGTTGAGAGGGGAAAGACACACACATACTGGTATATACAGCATCCGCCACCCATCATGCCGATGCCATGCCATCCCATGCATGCGACGCAAAGCCGCGCCCTGCCCTGCAAGAAGCGCAGCCGTTCGCGAGGCGGCAAGAAAACCACAGGAAGCGAGCGCGTGCGTGCTGAGTGCTTCTCCGCCGTTGGCTGCCGCCTCTGCAGCAACAGCAGCATCGTGTACCGCCGCGGCGAGTCCGAGAACGACCTCACCGTTATCCCACCCCAAACACACAACAGATGGTAGCAGCAGCAGCAGCAACATCCCATACCCACAGCCCACCCCAGGTACCCCCACAACACCCACCAAACCCACAACTTCCACCAGACCCAGCACACAGAACACACACCCGACACGATACATCAGCCGGAACGGCTCAGCCTCCGCGCGGTCATATCGCTTCCGCTCCTCCAACCCCCCCGTTTACGGCCATCAATATCGTCCACCCACACATAGAAAGACATACACCCGCTACATCCCAAGACAAAAGACACAACACACCAAATATGCTATATAGGAGACCCGCGATTTCGCCCCCCTACTAACCTCCCATCCCCGCTATTACCAACACTAGAATATACCTCAAACCCCTCTAGAATAGCATCCCCGTTACTAGGAACAAACCGCTTAAAACTTCTGTGCTGCAGTACTACGTAATATACCAGTAAGGACAACAACAACAAAAACATTTGCGGCGGTGAAAGGTTATAAACCTCTTAACCCCTTTAGAGCCGGAAACGGCTTTTGGGGACAAAACTACTTGGAAATAGTGTGCGATACTTTTTCGGGTAGTAAAAGGGTTAAGACCGCAAAAAACGACCCTATACTAATTCCGAGTATTTTGTTTCACAAAAAACGTGGTAGCTTTAATACAATTCTGAAGGGGTTAATTTACCACCGCAAAAATGAGTCCATTCTAACTCCAAGTAGTTTTGTCCCCAAAATTCGGATGCAGTTCTAAAGAGGTTATAAGGCCGAAAGAGGCCTTGACGCGCCCAAAAAAAAACGGTCTCCTATTTACGACACGACTAAAATCTCTGCCTAACACTGCAGGCCGGAACCGTCAGCGCGCGCGCGTCTCCGCCCTCCCCCCTCCCACCTTCTGGAGTCTCCTCTCCGCAGAACGGTTTCCCCCAGCACCGCCACCCGCGCCCCCGGCCCTGCCGCCAATGTCCGAGTCCGTCCCCAAGCCCGCCGGCCTCTGCGCCGTGGAGTGCTGCATGGGGAAGCGCTTGACCGCGATGGACACGATGTCCTCACCCGCGAACATGACCGTGCCCCCCCGCCTGTCGATCCGGGACTGCCCGTTCGTGTGGTCTCCGCCACCCAGGACCTTCGCTGCGCGCATGATGACCTGCACAAGAAACGTGGAGAGATCAAAGTGTGTATACGTACGTATTGGTATTGGCACTTACGGTATTGGTTCGTAATGGTATAGGTACCTGGTACGAGTCGTATATGGTATTGGTAATTTGACAATGGTACCTGGTTTATGGAATGGGAAATGGTATGTACCGGGTATACGGTACCATGTGATGGTACGCACATGTATAATACGAAGTGTATGGCCTTACCAGTAGCTCATATGCGCACAAAAAACAAAAAAGTGAGACAGGTGGGGTTGGCATGGCATCAGGAGATAGGGGATGCGACGGGGGGCGGGGGTGGGGGGCGATAAAGGACAAGGGAGTTCATTCAGTACAAGAGGGAGGGGGGTGAGGGGGTGGGGGGGGTGACTTTTTGTTTTTGGCATTTTCCTTGCCGCTCTCGTCGACGGGGTATATAGATGGGGCGCGTGCGCCCTCCCGCACGAAGTCCCTCGGTTCGTCACCAACCCCTTCCGCACCCCCCACTCCTTGCACTTAACCAGCGCCAGACCAATCAGGACCAAGCCTAACCCTAACCTCGTTTCGGGTACAGACTTCTTGGGGATAGAGCACGATATCGTTCGCAGTAACAAAAGTAACCGCAAGCAACAAACCCACCGCCTTCTCCGTCGCTCTCAAAATAAGCGGTGTGCCCCGTGACCCCCCCGCCGACGCCCGACTCCCCCCTGGTGGCAAAGAAAATACGCACTTCCTAGCAGCACGGAGCCTTCTGGCCCCTGGCCGGCGTCGTAAATGATTTTAAAGTATCATCACTACCACACACTCAATACCCTACAATACTATACTTCGTACCAGATACGTATGAACATACAAACACCAATGTAAAAATAAGCAATAAAAGTATACTTCAAAATGCGTATACATAGACTACCTGCTGATACCAGGTACCACGTATGTGCGAATACGAGAGCAACTATTTGCATTCCATGGACTGCAGCTCCTAACTGCAGTCCACTCGCTATTCCGCCAACTCTAACCCTAACCTAACCCCCAACCCTATGCTTCTGCGCCTACTAAGTGGGAGAGGGGTGCCAAATGGGATCAGGTCCGGGCGGGATCAGGGTAGAGGTGCTGACCAATCAAAATTGAGGTGTACAGGGTAGAGGTGTTGACCAATCAAAATTGAGGTGTACCAGTAGTCTATTGAGCACCCCGTTTCAACCCTACAACACAAAAGCACCATTACGGGGGACCATGCGTAGTAAATAGGACCACATATTGTTAGCAAAAATAGGGAAACCTATAGGTTTTGGTGTCTACAGTAGGTTCTATTGTGTCTACAGCAGTAGGTCCTATAAACTATGGACCAAATTTTGTTAGCAAACATAGGGAAATAGATAGATTTTGGTGTCTACAGTAGGTCCTGTTGTGTCTACAGTAGGTCCTAGTAACCGTGGTCCACCCGAAAAACATTAGGGTGTGGACTGTACTTAAGTGCTGCAGTCCATAGATTGTAAATAGACGCCGTCGCGTGCATTGGCTGCGAGTTGGCTGACCATAACTCGCCGACAACCAGGTAGGTATTCATTGGCTAGGCTGAGCTATTTAATACTTGCGTGGGGTAATTTGCGGAGTTCTGCACCTCCTGTAAGTGACTGGCGCGGTTGTAAAACGGAGGTTGTCTTTTTTGTTAAACCTATAAAAAGTAAGTTAATATGGCCTATGCTTAAAGCCACCCAACTAATAAATAGTCTTTGCCAAGATTTGGAGGCGTTTTTATTGCGGGCGTCCGGAAATAAACCCTGAGTGAGTTGACTTTACAGTACGCCGACGGCTTCCACGATAGAAATATCGAGGAAGTCCAGCCAACCCACAGCCCCATGAAGTGAATACCACCCGCAGCGCATTCGGGAAAAAGGAAAGACAGTTCGCTGCTGTGTACTATTGTATCAATCGTGTATGATATGTACGGGCCAGCACCAGCACCATCACCATCACCATCACCATGGCAGGCCATGGCAGGGAGGGAGAGGCGGGGGGCGCTCAAGAAACGAAAAGGCGAGCTGTTTAAACTCGATCGCGCCCGCTCCGTACGATCGTGTGAATACTGGTCCTAAAAACAAGCACGCACAACACGACAGACAGAGAGAGGACTCAAAACAGACGTCGACCATGAGCTAGATTTCAGGAGGATGAACTTTAAACCATCACGCGAGTATAGTCCAACAACGAGAGATAAACACCACACTATCCCCAACAGCAGTTCGTCATACAACATTGCTTACCTAATAGCAGGCATTGCTTACCTGGTAGGTATAATAATAGCACGCTATAAATATGCATGAAGAAAACACAGAGGTATACGTATAATATAATACATAGAGCGGTACTATACTCGTACAAATGACAACACAGTACACACAATTCCACCTGTGAGCTTTATTTACGAGAAGAGAGAATTACAAACAAAACATAAAACACGTGCGCTCGACGTATCGCGGAGGTTTCAACGATGAGTATCAACCCCTCAACTAGTCGAACTCACAGCTGTCGAATTTTTATAACAATATTGTAAAATACAAATAATGACTGACTTGAACACCGCCGTACCGCCGCTGCTGCTGCCTTTGCGCACTAGGAGCGAACGAGCAAACGAACGAGCAAGCGAGCGAGCTGGTTCCCTGCTTGCCTGCCCGCCCGCGTGCCCGCCTCGTCCTTCTCGGGTTGGTCGTATATTTTTCCAAGTTGCGCGATACTGCTACTGCTGCTGCTGCTGCTGTGTATTGGGTTTTGTTGGGGGAGGGTGACACGACGATGAACACCACGGTGATATCATATCACCAACGTGACAAGGCAGACCGTGACATCAACGTGACCCGTGACAGTCTGTCTGGGTCCGCTTCAGTCGCCACGCGGCTGCTCCGCGAATGTCCCAGAGTGTCAATGATCTACAACCATGTGCACTATGGGTCGGTGCACGTCAAAGCGATTCGACCATGCCGTCATCACGCCACGTTCTTTTCCCATATAATGGCACAAACCTGGCGTTTCTGTGTGTGTATTGTTAATACAACAGCAGTTATGTATGGTATAATACGAGTACCGGTACTCAGTACCTGGTACTCAGTACCTGGTACAAGCAGTAGACTATTGATATAAATAGTTGGCTACTGCTGCTGTTGAGTTACGTTATGTATGGCATAATACTAGTAA
Organism: Costaria costata; assembly: GCA_036873775.1. NCBI lineage: Eukaryota > Phaeophyceae > Laminariales > Agaraceae > Costaria > Costaria costata. The sequence goes on from JAYJME010005279.1 coordinate 9,694, forward strand.
AAGTACCAGTACTCAGTACCTGGTACAAACATCAGTAGACTATTGATATAAATAGTTGGCTACTGCTGCTGTTGCGTTACGTATTGTTATTGTTGTACTCGCAGTTTCTCTGGCATTTAGAGAGCGCTCGTTGAATGTTTTCTTCCGTCACCAGAGAAATCACCACGCACGAGGCAGCTTTTACCGCCTGTATACAATTCCAGGAATATTCGTAACCTGAGGGCAACTGATAACATACCTGAGATACATCGATATACTCTTATCACGAAAAGAGCTGAAAACACCTTGTGTGTGAGACAATGTACCAAACACCAGCAGTACATGGTAGCAGTTGACCGTACCCATACCGTACCTGGTAATCAGTACGATATGAACGACACTTTTGAAATATGTTCCATCAAAGCTCGGATGTACATACAGCAGTCTACAGTACGCGACAGATGTTAAGAATCTGATCCTTAAGAATATGAGGCTGAAATTTCGGGGAAAATATAAGAATTTGACCTCTTCGTACTGAAATTAGTGTGGGGCACACCCAGTCTGA
>JAYJME010005280.1:0-10236 GCA_036873775.1 Costaria costata
AGGAGAGGGGCTCACGCCCCTCTAGAATCAGGTTGTCCCCTAGTACCAAAACGCCATCCAAACAATACCAAAACTGACCAATTACCTATTTCTGAGGTAATCACCGGCCTTTCCAGGTCGTACCATAACACATGCCTGAAAAAATGCCTGGACTACCTTTTCTGAAGCATGCGTGCCTGAACTACTGTTTTCGTGCCTATCTTGCCTATCTTTCGCCAGGCACGCGTCAGGCACGCCTAAAGGCCACGTTTCGGCACTACACAATAACGCCGTTAGTACGGAACTCCCAAAATCAGGGGAAAGGGGTTGTAAAATGCGGGTATGTGCATGCCTGAAAAAATGCCTGAACCACCTTTTCTGAAACAGGCGTGCCTGAACAACTGTTTTCGTGCCTATCTTGTCCAGGCAAGTGTAAGACATTTTTTTCCTGTTTTCAGGCATTCAACCTCTTGAAACAAAACAACTTGAAATTAGTATATGATTAGGTTTCAGGCATTGCAGGCAAATATATGCCTACCTACATGCCTATCTCACTTTTTTTTGCCTGCGGCGTGCCTATCTTCACGTGCCTGAAAGCACCTGCGGCATGCCATAAAGGCTAGGGCCTACTAATGGGGGGTGTATGTATATGTAGACGCACCACGCACGTGGCACCACAAATACCACACACAACAACAACAGCACCGCCAGCACCAGGAGCAGCAACAAGTGTGATGGAGTGTCCTACGGTCGTATTCGTAGCCATAGATACACCTAGTATGAAACAGGAACATTACAGTCGTCTTATAGGTGATGGAATGTGTCCTGTCAGGGCCATCTATTATCGTAGTAGATCGGGATGATAGTGCATGGTGACGCTCCAAGGCAGAGTGTTCCATCGCCCATCCCCCGAGCGTTCAGTCAGTTTCCTTTGGAGCAGTTTAGAGACTGCTTGGTTTCTGCTGCAGCTATAACTATGACCTGCTGAGTTTTGTCTCCTATCGAGCCAACGGAGAGGTTAATGGACAAAGCACCGCGAACCATGAGGAGAGCGCTTCCCAACACCGACAACCCTGCTTCCCACACTCGGGATGCTATGACACATGGCGTCGTCGGTCTTACTTTGTGTATTGTTTTTGTCAGGTGACTTCACCACGTATTTTCCTTGATTTCCTGGTACTGTACCCAGCTACCTGGTATCTTTTAAGGGTGCCACCCTGTTGTTGACCCCCGTTTCAGCCTTCCGGCGTGCCTCACGCCTCCAGTACCACCTTTTCGGTGTTGTTCGTCCCACCAATTCGGTGTTGTCTTTCTCCGTGTTCTCGCGACTTGTTTTGGTAGCCTCGGTTTGTCGTTCTACAATTTGACCAAAGGCCCTATACTTGCCTCCCAGGTCCCAAATTACGCCCCCCGCTCCCATCACTTCTCAGCGTACTGGTTCTTTCTCTTCTTCCTTTCGACCAATGGCCCCACGCTGGCCTATTTCTTAGCGTACTTGTCAGGACTTTGTCCTTTGTCTTTCGACCAATGGCCCCACGTCAGCCTTCCAGGTCCAGCGTTGCGGCCCCTGGCATTGTTTTAGGCAGCGTGCCTTCCTTTCTCTCTTCCTGAATTTCGCCAAATGGTCCAACCGCCCGCCTCTTAGGCCCCGCGCTACAGGTCCCAAAATTGTTGGCCCTTCACAGCTTGACACATGTTTTCCTTTTGTCCTTTTTGACTTTGTTTCCGCCTCTTCTATACGTTTCTCTTGTTTCCCTTCGCATCTGCGCGCTCAGTTGCTTTGCCCTTCGAGTTTTCGTAGCCCGATTAGTATTGGTATTTCGCAAGTACACACCCGACGTCGAGCTCCTATTTTCGTGAGCTCCACCTAAGGGTTTTAACTCTTGTCATGAGGCGTATAAGCCTCATCATTACGAGGTGTGGGGGGATCTATAACCTCATGTTCGTTTGTTTCGAATAGCCGCATCTTCGATCCCTTTTCCAATTTCTGGACATTTCCATGTTGTCGTGTGATCTGCACCATCTACGACTATTCAGGGTGGGCTAATGTGATGGAGTGTCCTACGGTAGTCGTATTCGTAGCCATAGATACACCTGGTATGAAACAGAAACATTACAGTCGTATCATAGGTGATGGAATGTGTCATGTCAAGGCCATCTATCGTAGTAGTACGTAGATCAGGATGGTGCATGCTGACGCTCCAAGGCGGAATGTCCCGTCACCCATGCCCCGATCGTTCAGTCTGTTTCCTTTGACGTATATTTTTTTAGAGACTGATCGGTTTCTGCTGGAGGAGTCATAACTATGACCTGAATTTTGTGTCATATCGAGCCAATGGAGAGATTAATGGACAAAGCACCTTGAACCATGAGGGGAGCGCTTCCCAACACCGACAACCCTTCATCCTCCCTCGGGATGCTATGACACAAGCACAAAGCGGACAACAACAACGCAAAAAAAAACAGAACACAGCAACAAACACTAACACTTGACAACAGACAGACAGAGTTTATGGTGGTGTGATTCGTAGCAGTATCAACAGCAAAACAAAAATCGGAAACCAGTAACACTGACAACATTAATTCGGTGGATAGTGTTATACTGCGGGGACACACACGTATCACCCTTCAGGTTTGCCTAAACGTATCACCCTTCAGGTTTGCCTATCTAGCAGGTCTCGCGTTGCCACTCACTTATAGTTTCCCTTTGTAGAAGCTTGTTGTATTATTGATCTTTGCCGAAGCGGATGAAAGCGTTCTGACAGAACGGGCGACTCGTCTCTTGACTCGTCCCATAGTTTCCCTATACGCAAATGCCCATCCAAGTACTACGTAAACCCCTTTTCCTCTATTTCCAAATCCTGGAACCTAGGCCTTTTCAGGCTCCCAGGGCAATACCATAACACTGTACAGCTGCTGTACTGCGCGGGTGCTTTTGAAATTCCGAGGAAATATGGGTTGAAATCGTCCAGCTTGTCTTCTGAATAGTACGCACACAGACGCACACACACGCAAACACAGAAGCAAATGTAGTAGTTTTCCCCAAAGGAAGAACTCGAATTGCGGCTGCTGCTGTTGTACCAAGAATGCCACTATATCAAAAGGTTTTACGGTGTGATACAATAGTAGATACGGCAGAAAATACGGTATCGACCGACAGTGCAACGTACTTACCAGAGACAGTATGATATGAGCACGTAGATCTGCGTACATACCAATGAAAATTGCCGAAACAAAAATGCGCATTTTGATTTTTCAATGCTCAACTGCACACAGCACAGAGAGAGCTGCACAGAGGAATGCACCATGGTGGCACAAACTATTGCTGCACGACGCTTGATGCGTGCCTCGTTCAAGTCGGTGTAGTCCTTGTTGTCTAGAGGGTATTGTGTGCTGTGTGCTGCATGCTCTCTTCACGCAGTGGCTTCGTGCCGATGAAAAAACGGTCGAATGGGTTTTGCATGGCACCCGCGAGGCGGTGTCAAGTCGGAACGCCATCGCGCGGTTACTTGCCAGTTTTTGCAACTTTGAAACCCCTAGAGCACGCGCCACGGACCTCAACCAGAGCCCAAACTTGAGCCGTGTGTACACGCGGGCCTCCTGCATGCACCGCAGCCGAGAGCACCAGAAAAGACCCACGGGCGGGAGAGAAACAAATGCCGAAGGCCACCCAAAGCCCTTTTTGTACATAGACATACAAGGTTCCCCTTCGGCATGTTGTTTACTTGGCATCCCGAGGGTGTCGCAAGGTGAAAAGGGTGTACAAAGACATGCTATATATGAGCGTACAGTACGTGATATCAGTTAAGAAAACGCCTATTTTGGCTAAAGCTTGTGGCTTATTGCGCGATCTCAACGTTGAGCGTATTAATACAGTAGGCTAACAAAAGGCTACTATATAGGATTTAGAACGGCGTTCTTCGTTGATCACAAATACTGTCTGCTGCCGTGGAAATTCTAAATTTTGGAAAAAAAACTCAGTCTGAAATTCTTAACCCCCACATACTTAAGACATGTCGCGTACTGTATGCGAGGTTCGCTGGTGTTGTACCGCTGTTGCTGCTGTACAGCTGCTGTACTGCGCGGGTGCTTTTGGAATTCCGAGGAAGTGCGGGTTGAAATCATCCAGCTTGTCATCTGAATTGCCACACATACGCTCACACGCACACACAGAAACAAAGTTCGTAGCTTTGCCAAAAGAAGAGCTCGAAGTGCTGCTGCGGTTGTACCATGGCTGCCCATCATAGACGTCAAAATATTCGACGGTGTGATACAGGTAGATCTGGCTGGAAATGCGTAGATCGACCTATAGTGCACCGTACGTATGATACGAGCCCGTAGATCTGCGTAGATCATGATAAAATATCGAAACTAAAATGCGCACTTGGGTTTTTGAAGCTTGAACTGCACAAAGAAAGAGCTGCACAGCGGCCTACAGCATGGAACCAATTACTGCTGCACGACGCCTGATGTGTGCCTCGTTCAAGACAATGTAGTCCTTGTTTCCTCGTGCGTGCTGTGTGCCCTCTTCATGCGGCGGGGCTAAACCAAACAATCGTACTTCATGCCGATGAAAAAACAGTCGCACGGGTTTTTCATGGCACCGGCGAGGCGGTGCCAACTCGGAACGCCTCCCCGTGGTTACTTGCCAGTTTTGACGACTTTGAACCCCCCGTGCACGCGCCACGGACCTCGGCCGGGGCCCAAACTTGAGCCGTGTATACACGCGGGCCCGCTGCGTGCACCGTCGCCGAGAGCACGAGAAAAGACCCGCGGGTGGAAGAGAAACAAATACCGAAGGACAAACCAGTCAATTTTGTACATAAGGCATATATACTGTATTTTGCAGGGATGCTCGTTACCGCTCAGTAGCGTGCAGTTGAGCACTTGCGAGAATTCCATTCAAGAACCGCTGCCACCGCACAAACTTGCGGTGAGGGACGGGTCGCTATCAGCTATCACCCCCTTGTGAGAATACGAGCGGGATGCCGGATTGGGTTAGGTATTGTTGTTTGTAGATAACTAAATATCAGATCCCCATTTCATGATATATACCGGCATGTTGTAAGGCAGACGGATCCCTGACCTATATTATATGACTTGCACGATCTATATAATGTTTTCCAGCTGGGATCTGTATGGTCTGCAAGATCTACTGTAAGTGCATGTTTGCCGGGTGAGATGCGTATGATCTAGCTCCTGCACACATGTTTTCCCGGGTGCGATCTGTATGATCTGTACAGATTTTTCCTGATGGGATCTGTATGATCGGCATGATCTGCACTTGTTTGCCGGATGGGGTCTGTATGCCCTGCATGATCTTGCACATGTTTGTCGCGAGCGATCGGTGTGAGCAACATGGTCTACAGTAGCACAATGTTTGCCGGGCGGGACCCATGGGATCTAGCTCTTGTGCACAGCGTCTCCATTACGATAGCTTAGGAGCTAGATGATCTAGGTCGTGATCTTTCTGATGCAGGGGCTCTTATGATTTACCCTTGGCAGCGCAACGGCCTATTCGTCAAGTTCAGGATTGCCGCTTGTCTTCCGTACCCATATACCCATTGGCCCCAACCCACACGTTCATGCTTCCATGTCGATGGCTGGAGATGCGTTTCTGTACGATGCCATACATGCCTACGTACATATGGTTTCTAGTTTCTAACTTCATATATACGTAACTTGGTTGTTTCTGATGTCCTCGCAGCGTAGTGGTATTAACAGAGGTACTGTATTCATATACTATTGTAGGAACCTGATATTGCGTTGCAGACGCAGGTGTCGTACTGTAGGTATAAGACAGAAGTAGCTGCCCCCTACTGTAGCAGTGAATGCGATGTTTTGATCATACTAGGTTACAGCTTGTACAGGCATGTCTTGATACACTGCGTCCCATTTGCCGTTTCCTTTCCGGCATATTGCCTCCTGCGGGACTGTGGACTACCGCTGGACGGGTTATGCTGCCATCTCAACACCATCTCAACATCTCAGTACAGCTGGGGGAGGGTTTCTGGAAACTTCAATCAGCACTATCACATCTCGCACTGCTGCTGTACAGCACCAGGTATACTATTAATAGTTGACGTGGTGACCTGCTGGCCTTGGCGAGTGGTCACTTCTACGGTAGATCCCGGAGGAAACCGTTTCAGCTCCTCGTGGTGCAACAATCAAAAGCCATGCCAAGACAACGTGGCCACCGTCGTTCGGCAGGCTCGCCGCCCAAGATAGTCTGGGAACCTGGAACACCTGGGGCTGCGATGCGTGCAGTCTTAGAGCGTTCTCGGACAGCAGCATGGTGCTCCCACCCTGTGCTGGCAAGGGTGTGGAAAATTCGAGACCGATGGTTGGCGAAAGGATTAGACACGTGTAATACTCCTCCTGGCGCACTGTGCGCTCAGAAAACAGGTCGACCAATACCTCAATGGGCCACTACGCCAGGTGGGAGACGCCCGTTACCGCCGGCCTTCTGCTCGATTTATGCCATCTGCAACCTCAAAAACCGATTTTTTTTTGTGGGGTATACTCTTCTTAGCCCCTACGAACAGTTCTACGGTCACATGGGCGTCTCGGATTCGCTGGGACAGGCCATCCGGAAAAACTTCTCTCACTTTGCAGTCTTGCTGCTGGAAAGGGTGCCGGTGCTGCGACGCGGGGGCGTGGGGCCACCAAAATGCACGATGAGCCAATGGCGGACCAGGGAAACTTCCTGGACTAATCGTTTAGATACGCGCGCTCGGGGATACAACGGCCCTCACGTAGACGAAGCGGCCCCCAGCACCCCTTCCCCGCCCTCGCGTAGGCTCGGGGTCTGGCCAAGCCTTCGTTCGAGACAACCCAGCGGAATTGCCAGCAGAGGGGCGCGTGTGCACAAAACACGGACGATGCTGATGTCCCGGGATTGGAGAAACGGGTTGGCTACTTCACCACGCTTCTGAATGGCAAAGGCTATTTGGTAGACTCGTGCATCTCGGGGTCAAATCCCCGAACCCTGCACTGCACGTCGCGCTTTCTGGGACGGACGCCGCTTTCGGATTCCGAGAAACATAAATTCCAATGCCTTCAGCGTCGCGCGAACAAAGAATTGTAGGCGAATACTCATATTACAGCGTGAGCCCGAAGCCGAGGCGGGGGAGGTGAGTCATTGGTATGCATGGCCGTAGACCCTCGCTTCCCTACAATGCCGGGAAGGAGCACGTCCGGTTTTCACCGGCCAGGCTGATCGCTGGTACCAAGCGCGAAGCGCCGTGACATGTTCGGCTAGTGTCATGAAGGGTGAGCTGCATCCTACTAGGAATCGCTTGTAGGCGAAGATCGGTCCCTTGCTTTTACTTTTTAGCTGAGGGGCAAGACCGTTGTCCTATTAGTTGTACCTAGCCGAGAGTTGAGATGCCTCCTAGCGACCCTTGAGCGTGTTTTTTTGTTGTTGGTAACAAATGGTGGCGGTCGTTGACCAGCATAGGAGTGACGTGCAGTTGCGTAGTCGGTGTCTTGGCCCCGTCGGCGAGGGCAAGGGAGCGGTCCTCGGGGTTCGTAAAGATGGTGCCTTACGCCCTACGTTGTCACTGCTCAGCAAAATATAGGCGATGAGGGAAATGAACAATGTGCGGTGACCAAGGGTACGGTAAGGGGTCGCTTTTATGGCCTCTTTTTTCATAATTTTCTGCTGCGCCTTTCGGATTCGCGATATGCACCACCCTGAAATTGTTTGTTATACTGCGCCAACGAAAACGGCTCAAGTCCGTTTTGAGCGAAGTACAGAGCCAGGTCTAACCTTGGCAATGAAAATGGGGTTTCATTCCCCCCCGTACCGTAGCCTGGGTCCGGTAGCCATGTATCGGTAGGCGGCGGCCTTACCGGTGGGAAGGGTGGCTGATTGGCAAGAAGAGGCTACTGCTGTGTGCCAGGTAGCGGCCATCAAGCTGGGTTTTTCAAGGTTTCTACTCGCTACCGAGTTTTTACATCCGTAACTAGTCTAAACGGGCGGTACTGAAAGGCGGCGATTATATGTATTTTGAACTAACTCGGTAACGCGACACCGTGGTAAACGTTGAGACGGCATTGGAAGGCGACGGTAATTGTTTTGTTTTTGGGGTGGGGGGGCGGAGAGCCAGAGGGAAACCTTGTCCACAGTCCGCAGTAATACTTTTCGTGTGGCGGCGCAAACCCGGTTCGTTTAGCCACCTTGTTGAAGCCTCTCAGTGGTCGTCACTATGGAATGGTGTTTCGAGGAAGTAGGCATAGGCACCAGAGTCGTTCTCGCTGTTACCGGACTCAGGCAGGGCAGGAATTGAACCAACTACAACCCCTATTCTAGTCTCTCCAGTTGACTCTGTACACGGGTCACTCTACTCACCTGGGTGTCGGATTGCATTGTTTTTTTCTTTTTCGGTTACGAGATACCACGGTAGTGGTCGGGACGGTGCTAGGGAGACGACGGTGGTGTTGGGGTTTGAACGGGATTGGAAACGGGGTACCGTACTATGGTAGCTGTCGATCGATAGTGGGGGCACGGTTGTAAATGCCTCGGCGGGGTCACAGAAGACGACGGTAACCACGGGAATACAGCGGCAGATGCTGCACTACGACGGAAATCGCGGCATTATGACGGTATTTGGCGGCGATCTTATAGAGGGACTGCCTGTTTCATTTTCAGTACTATTAACTCCGCTTTGTAAACATGTAATGCGAGTGTTTATATCTTATTCAGTAGCCTCGCTTTTTAAATATCTACATGCGTATAAGTTGGTGGGTTGGTTTTATGCCTGACTGACCCTCCGGTGGCGCTGCTGCCCGACAGCCTTAATTTCCTCTAAGTCCCCCTTGCATGGAGCGGCGCCTCGTTGCACTGATGGATCGCGGTGGAGGCTCCGAGAGCTTTTTCTGGCGGGGAATACCGCATATCGTGTCTTGGGTTTAAGGGCAGGAGTCTTTACCGAAGACGCGTTTTCCATGCTATTGCCTCGTTGGCGGCAACCCCTCCATCCGAACGAGAGACGCATGCTACGATAGAGGTTGCACTTTTTGGCATTTTTGTTTCTGAATGACAAAACTCCTTAACCCAAAATCGCCGGAACGTCATTCTTGTTTAGCAATATGATATTTTTTAATGCCTAGTCCATGGGGTTTCTCATCGGTCTGCGCTTCCAGTTTAGCCAAAAAACTGCTTTTGGGTGTGATTCGGAGCTCCTAAAGTTAAGCGCCTCAGAAAAAAGGGTGCACCTCTATCGTAGCATGGGTCGAGACAACGAGCGATCGGAAGGGTTCAGGCGTCTGATTGAGGACAATTTCCGCCAAGACAAAGAAGGCACTTGAATCAGCTGATTCCAAGGGCATCGGTGGTGGAGTTGGTACGGACAAATAGCATATACAGGGGTGGTGTCTGATTGCTATCTGCTGCACATACAATCGTTGCGGATTCGAGCACCTCTTGCTGTGTACGATATAGGTAGTACGATAGATCGCGGCAAGCATGCAGGATAAGCTGTACGCGATGCACTCCTTCCGGGTGGGAGGGGCGGCGAGCCATAACGTGGACGGTATAGCCATGGACGTTTTCTTATGCAGTACGTCGGGTGGAAGTTCGCAACCGTTGCAATTACGTGGGGGTAACAGCGGCCGCGGCCGCGGCGGGGGTTAGGCGTTCTCGTCAAACGGCGTTCATAGGGGAGGATGCCCTGCCGCTGTCCGAGCAGTTTGCACGTTCATATACAGCGTTCGCATTGGGCAGTCGGAGCCGGACCCACTTCAATAGAGGCCAAGGTAGAAATTAAGTTATAATAGGCACGAGCAGCAATCCGCCGGAAGGACAATAAGATAAAATAAGCTACGCCATTGCGAGATGGGCAAATGAACAACAAGTAAGTGTGGATATGATATCATGCCGCAGCAGAGAGGCCTTTTGGTTCCCAAACTATATAGGTACGAATTAAAGCGACGATGGAATGTTACAACAACAGCAATATTGATCCAAAAATAGGCGGGGACGCAAGAAGTGTGTCCCCGGGGTTGGAAAAAGGCTCTTGGTTGTACAGAGAGAAAGGTTATACCACATACATGGTGATCTACACGAAACTGTAGGAAGTGGGTAGGAAATAACAGACTATCTCGCTCGCCCATAGTTGTCCGCAAGACACACCGACAACGACATTAGTTTTTTCTTTTGTTGAGTTTATTTTATCGGACTAACTGTTGTGTCGGCGGTGTGGGAGCCAAGAAGTACAATGGGTCGAGGCTTGCTGCTACGACGCATTGGGCGCA
>JAYJME010005281.1:0-10236 GCA_036873775.1 Costaria costata
CCGAGAGCTGCCCTTTGGACCCTCGGCTAATTCTCACACGAACAGTGGGCCCTGCTGTTTTGACTCCGAGGAGAAGCGTGTAGGCTGAGTTACCGACTAGTCAAAAGGTCACCCCTTTGAATATTGTCGTTTCCCTTTTTACTCGTGCGTTTTTTTTTTTACCAAACGCTAATTGCAAGTATTTTGTCAACAAAGTCTATTTCGGGCTGCAAAGACCCCGTTTTGGCGACTTTTATCGACACTCCAAGCGAGCAACATACGAAGGACACAACGCCCAAGGCCCATCGACGCCTGCTCTCAGAACCCCAGACTCTTATGCTTTATTATACTTGGGCCCTGTTCTTCCTGCACAAAGGAAATTCCTGTTGAACGAGCACTTCAGCAGTAAAAAAGTGACTTCGCCTGCTGTTTTGTGACCGGCGTTGCAGCGTGGTCTTCAGGGGCCCAGTACTGTGAAAGTGCCACACTTGCAGAAGAACGCACCCTGCCAAAAACGCCACAGGATATATCGCAAACCCCATCATCGCCTTTGGTAGCACGGTGAGGCAACCTTGCAGAGTCCGTTGCAAGTGGTGGGCATAGACATCGATAATGCCACTAATCAATCCCGCTCAGCGAGCCGTGGCTCTATACGCTGTTCGCACTTTTGTTAGGATTGATTTACCGTAGCGAATTTGCGAACGATTCGTTGCTCGTGCCGACTCTTGCACGGGCGACTGCTGCTGCACGTCCCGGGTGCCGCACCTGGTGGGTCGCGTTGCTGCTGGCGCAGTGCTCCGTTGAAGCCAAACGTTGTCCCAGACTGCTAGTGTGTGTGTCAGCTATCGACTCGCGCGGTATGCGCGTCAACGTTGCAAGGGGTCTAGGGGGTGAATTCTCGTCGTTCGGAGCTTTCTTGTGTCATCGTACAGACAGACAGACAGGTTTTGAATTTCCGTCATAGACTACCCTAGGTAAACCTAGATAATAGGTATTATATAAGTACAAGTACTACGTATTGGTATGTGTCGAATGGAGCTTGTGGGCTAGCTTATCTATCGTCTATAGCTCAAGCTTCAAAAATATGTGCAGATGAGCTACCACCTATATCTCAAGCCGGGGGAAACGTGTTCGGCTCATGTAGCTCACCGGTGAGCTAGCTCGTTGAAGAGCAAGCTCGTGCTACGGTGAGCTGATCTATCCGGGGTGTGCCCTATCTGCAAGTAGTTTTGTCCCCAAAAACCGTTTCCGGCTCGAAAAGGGTTAAGCGCAAGTACGAGCGTCGTTTCGGATAAATACTAACCTTGATTTAGCAGCAAACCCAGCAAATCTTTGCCCCGACTTATTATACTGCGGGTGTGTTGGTAATGGACACATACATGTAGCAATGACGAAGTGGCGGTATGGCGTTGGATGATGATGTCATGTGCACTCGTTCTCTCAGCCTTGCCACTGGCCTCGCTCGAACCGTCAAGGCCAAGTCCGACGGAGGTCACAGTTGAGGGTGTATTTTGGAAGTTTGTTTTTGTATAATATGCAGCAGGCAAACAAGTTGACCCCAAGATGGTCACATCACACCGACTGAAACACTATACAGGAGACAGATGGTGTTGGCTCATTTTGGAAAAGGTCCCAGTTGAAGCTGGGGGCGACTACCGAAACCAATCGCGTTTTCGTGATCGGTGACAAAGGACGGGGGCCACCTCCCTTTTGACTCCCGCGTTCAGGCCACTTGGTCGAGTGACCGGTTCACACTCAAACCGTGTTGTAAGGCCTTCCCTCTTCTTCAGGTGCAGCGTAACAAACAAGACCCCGAGGTGGTGCTTATCGCGAAAAAAGAACAAATATCATAGATGCGAAACAAGTCGGGCAGTCTATCTGCCGAGAAAACAACGGACATAAGCCCCCCCCCTCCCCTGCCGAACGTACAGAAGCTGATCACCGTATTCTTGGAGAAACATAAAAACTACATGCAGCCTTGTTGCGTGGATTTGAAAGCGTCCTCCGTTTGTGGCAGCAACGACTCATGCCCACGGAATGAAGCACTGTAGTTATTCCAAATATTTCGGCCAACATAGTGTTATGCATGTGCCCGTACCGATATCTGTGATGGAAAACCAAAACCCAGGTACGCAATGGGTAGGACCGACTCGACCCACCTCAACATGTGAACACAATACGTAAGTAAACTCTGCTTGTGCCGATAACTAGAATGCAAATCCAAAACAAGGCACGCCATATATTTTGAAGTGATATCGACCCATCTCATGAACTTGACCAGGACCTGCCAGACAGCCTTGTAGCCACAACTCCACTGTCTAAACAAGACTCCAACCTGCCTGCCAGACAGCCTTCTAGCTAACATCTCGAGAAAAAACCCGGAAAACAAACACAAGCTCAAAACGTATTGTATAAACAGCCCGGGAAAGGTCGTCGACGACATTCTCAACTGATCTATCCATTGTCCGTCCAACCCTTCCATCGTTCCCAAATTCATCGCGTTTACAACACTTAACTGGAACGTTTTGTGCCCTCCATCAAGCCCTCCACGTGTATTTGCTATCGACAACGGTGGAATTTTACATAGCAAATGAATGTATTCGCGTCAATAACGAAACGTGTTTTAGCTAACAAAAACAAAAAGGTAATTCAAATATACGTCACCCGGTAAGGTACCAATACGAACGTTTCCACTACGGTACATAGCATCACCGTACTGTCAACTGAACTTGCCGGGGCATTTAAAAATGCATTCATTCCTGAGAGCGACGCATGGCTCTCAGGAGGCAACGTCTGGCGTGATACAACGCCGCGAAGCCGAATTCGTCCGAACCCCTGCTAAACACATGTACGAAAACTCCTGCCCGACAACGTGGCATCCATCGAAGTGTGTGTATGTGACGTGTGTCGCTGGGGGGGGTCATGCGTCGTCGGCAACTTTGAAGTTTGGATGAAACACGATGCCTCAGGAGTTCTTGTTTCCGTCCTAGACGTCATCGTAGAGGTCGACGGCGTGTTTACTGCGAAGCGTCACGGCAGATATTCGGCGGTCATAATGAAATGGGCACGGCGGTATATTTCAACACTTGGCATGTTATGTTAACTTGTGCTTGGCGCAAACGTTCGGACCGTCGACGGAGAGCAGCAAAAGCAGGACACGTATATTATCCGTGCGTATTGTTCATCCAATTACTGCATGCGGCAATTCGCGTTTTCACCCCTTCGTACTCTGGACGGCGTGTCTTCATTATTACTCAACAAGGAACGGTATCGCTCACCCCATTCGTCTGTAAACAGAGTGGTGTTCGATTTGAAACCGTGTAGGGAGAATTCGATGTGACACGTTGGGGACGCCTGAGACCGAGCCGCACATGACACCTCTAGCGGCGATCGTAACGAGTATCTTAAAGCCATAACATTCAACCACACTACGGCATTACTTGTGTTCCTCTCGTATATATATCCACGCGGTCAATAGTGCTGGCAAGTAAAGCGTTGGCCGTCTATCATGCCACGACACAATCAATAACCTGTCATGACCAAAGGGCTGTTAAACCCACAGCAATCAACGACACGACAGGCGGTCGTCCTCACATGGCATTACAGCACATCATACCTAGTATGACGCTTTGCTATGTTAGGAAGATTACAAAATCTGAAGCTGCAAAACAAAGCACAGCATGGATAGTTTGCAGTAACTCCCACGGTATTATCGGCACACGTTGGTAGTGCGTGCCCCCGGCGCGTAAATACCAGATATTGTCATGAACATCATCTTGGGCGCGGAGCTATTTAGAGCCCGTGGAGTGCGATCAACCTAGTTTGAGGAACGTTCATGGCCTTGTTTGTGCTTGTCCTTCGAGGTATTCGACACATCGTTCTCAACGTCGTATAGAAGCCAAAAGCTCCAGGGTAAGAAGCTTGGACGGACGTGGTTGCCTGTGAAAAGCGAGCGAAAATCTAACGACGAGCCCCGCTCTTTTATACAAGAGATCTGGCGTGAATCTCGCGAAGAGTTCATATAGCGACCTACCGAGCCAGGAGAGTTTATATAGTGTCCTTCTCTGATCAGCAAGTACCGTGTGACAAACAAGCCGGACGTGAAGTAAGACAAATGAAGACCCGACGCCTCACCTTATCCTTGCAGCAGAGGTCGTTGGTGCACCCGCAGTCCTCGCATACGATAGTGGCGTAGTCGGGTTTAAGAGCGAAGCCCGACGGGCAGTCATGGTCCTCGCAATTAGTCTTGCAGCAGTCAGACTCCAGACAAATGCCGTTGTCACACTCGAGATCGGCGACAAGAACCGTCCCGGCTTGGCACTTGAGATTGCAGAATAGTTTCTCTGGAGTTTCCATGGCATGAGGTGATTTTAAGATATAGATTGCGTGTCGACAACATGGCAAATGTTTCACATTATCGTCTTCAACGGCATGGAAGAAATGGTCAAAGCGTCGGTTAGCAACCCCCGTAGACGGTTATATTCTCATGGCCATTTTAATGGTCTTGGGCTTACACTTTGAAAAGGCTGGCACAAGCGTGTTACCCACGAACGTTTTTTCCGACACAAATTCCACGCTGAGTTTCGAACCCGATCTTAAGAGTCTCCACCTTGCCAACAACTGCTGAATGTTGTTGCTTTCTTTGCAGTTTTTTGCCAGAGGTTTTCAAGTGATGTCGAGCCTCTTGGAGCTGCTATGATTCACGAAAGACAAGGAACCGTCTTGTTTTACCGACTAGACCCATAGCACCGTGTGTGCCAAATGTCAAGGCCTATCCTCTAGAGGCTGGCGTGGACATTTGGTCTGTTTGTGGAAAACATGTACCAGGTACAATTTACGCAGTTTTTCGGTGTAGGGTCGAGTTTTGCCGCTGATGATTGATGATACTTCATTATGGCCCAACTTTGTCGATTGCTCGCGACGGAAATTTTACAGACATGCCTTGGAGTACCCTAGAACCGGCGAATTAAAAATACCAACTACAACAAAATTATTTCGCCCTGCGGCAACGACTGTTTTTTAAAAACCAGCGGTTGGTCAGCACACATTTTCACTGATGTCGCCAGCCTTTGGTTCTTAGGAAGCAATCTTGGTCTGTTTACCCACTTCCGTAATGTATGACGGTCCGTATGATACCATGCATGTAACTTTCACGCTGATACTCCAAGCGGCTTCGTGGGGGAGATAGGTTCGGGCAAGCGCTTGAATCAGCTCGAAACCTGCTGCTCAACACAGCGAGAAAACACCCACCTGCATAGCGCAGAAGAGGTTTAAAACGCATCTCGACTAGACTATACGAATGTGCTACTCACCGTCCTTCTCGCAGCACTGGCGCTTGTTGCATCCACGGCGGCTGCATACTTTGCTCTCAGCGCGGTGAACATGGTGGTAGTGGCGAGGGCAGTGGTAGCTCGAGCAGACCTTGTCTGAGATTGCGTTCAGAGGATCATGAGCAGCAAAGGAGACATCAGTGTCAGTTGACGGGTGCACCCAAACCCAAACATGTTGAAACATCATGGTAAAGCACAACGTGAGAGGTGCGGCATGATATCATACGAGAAACAATCTCCGCACATGCTTGTTCTCAGCATATCTGTGGCGGTATTCGGGAGGGGTAACTGCTCTTCAACGCAGCCGACAAATACCAAACCGAACGGAACATACAGATACACGGAGAGCGTACAATGCGTGTCACCTTTCTTCTCGCAGCACTGACGTTCGTCGCATCGGCCTTTGCGGCACACTTTTGTGTCAGCGCGGCGAATATGGCGGTAGTGGCGAGGGCAGTGGTAGCTAGAGCAGACCTTGTCTGATGTTTCGTTCAGAGGATAATGGGCAGCCAAGGAGACATCAGTATCAGTTGACGGGTGCACGCAAAACGCTCAATTTTCAAAATCATCTTAAAAACAATATTGTGAGACTCACGATTTATACAAAAAACAAACTCAGCACATGGTTGTCTAGATCATTATTGTGGCGGTATTCTGGAAAACGTTGAGAACCGCTATTCAATACCGCCAGAGAGTACCAAACTGAACGCATAGATAGATACACAGAGAAAAGTGCCAATCTGAACACATAGCTAGATAAAAATAGAAAGCGTACAATGCGTCTTACCGTCCTTCTCGCAGCACTGGTGCTTGTCGCATCGGCCGTTGAGGCACACTGTTGTCTTAGCGTCGACGATGGGGTCGTACTGGCGGGGGCAGGGGTAGCTGGAGCAGGCCTTGACGCAGCACTGATCATTATCGCACACGTTGTCGTCGCACTCCTCGTCGATGGCGTGCTCGATCAAGGTGTAGCCTTCCGAGCACTCGAAAGAGCTGCAGTACTTCGTCTCTTCGGATGGAATTGTCGCAGTTGTCAATCACAGCGTGGCGCAGAAAACAGCGGGAATCGGGGGGTTTGGGTTGACGGCAGAAGCCCCGGCTGGTTGGGGTAACACAAGAGCTTATCCCAGACGCTAAAAAACCTGGCTTTGAAAAAACACTGATATATATATATGAAACAATGGAAACAACGTATACAGTATCAGTCGACCTCGGGCATTTGCAAAGAAAAACATCTGTGCACCCGGTTGGTACAGTAGTTATAAGCTGTTCGGCCGACCCAAATGTGCTACTACAACTAGTACACCTGTCGTAAAACGTTTCGATAGACAGAGAAGGGCTTGACTAGGGTATAGGTTTTACACGTCATTTTACTCGCGTGCATCAAACAAGGGCGCCCGCAAACAAATTCGGCAGGATTCGTACAGGACTCCAAACCAAGACGTGTGAATCCTTTCATGAACTTTGATCCATAGAAAGAGGCGTAGAGCTTACCACTTACTGGTATTCGATAAAATGGTTGTCACACACTGTTTACGAGACAAAGGGCTTAATACTAACCAATGGTTGATTGCGTCTGATTGGCTTAGGGTTAGGGTTAGGGTTAAGTGTTAGTTATATTTACCTCCTACACAGGGTGTGGCAACCATGTTCTCGAATAAGCGGGAAGCTACCCTCAACCCACGCCAACACCGGGGCAGCACCACCATGGTGACACCGAGAAAACCAGCTAATATTCTAGTGAAAAAAAAACGACAGCGCGCCAAAAAACAAAATGATGTGCATGTATGACATGATGTACTTTGTATGATATCCATGTATGTGTGAATATTATATGTGGAGTTGCTGTTGACCGAAGATGTTATTATAGGAGACTGCGGTTTTTCGCCTTGGTTGACCGCCCCATACACGAAAACCAGTATATTAAGCAAATAGGCTAGGGGACCGCGGCTTGACTCCTTGACTGACCCGCCCCCTACACTAAAACCAGTGTACTGAGCAAATATGCTCGTAGGGGACCGCGGCTTGACTCCTTGACTGACCCGCCCCCTACACTGAAACCAGTGTACTGAGCAAATATGCTCGTAGGGGACCGCGGCTTGACTCCTTGACTGACGCCCCTACACTAAAACCAGTATATAAAGCAAATACAATACGTAGCAGACCGCGGTTTGACTCCTTGACTGATCGCCCCCTACACAAAAACCAGTATACTAAGCAAATACAATACGTAGGAGACCGCGGTTTGACTCCTTGACTGATCGCCCCCTACACTAAAACCAGTATACTAAGAAAATATGCTAGGTGGCCGATAGTAGGAGATCGCGGTTTGACTCCTCGACTAACCGCCCCCTACACTAAAACCAGTATACTAAGAAAATATGCTAGGTGACCGCGGTTTGACCGCTTGATTGACCGCCAGCCCAACACTAAAACTGGAATGTTAAGGGAAAAATAAACGTTATCCTCCTCGCATATGATACTTGTTAGTGTTATTATTGTTCACACGAGAATCCATCGCTTGAAGCTACGACAGCAATCAGTTAGTTCGTGGCAGTAAGACAGGCTCAAACCTTTTGCGTTCACGATTATCTGTTCGCCGTTCACCATCCGCGATGAATCGGCTTTCCTCCACCATCTCTACAGCAGTACTTGTCAAGCAGCGGTATCCGAATATTCGAGCCAGTTCTTGTCACCGGATACAAGGTCCGGGATAAAACAGTGACAATGGCAACGCTGCTTGTTGGTTAGAAGCGATAACCTGCTAGCCTAGTCAAGTCAGCGCTGACTCAGTGGGCTACCGTGTATATCCACTTTAAGACCCTCCAGTGGAGATAAGACCGGTGACAATGAATAGGCTTGTCCCTTAGAACAAACTACTTGTAGTGTGGGGACATGTAAAAGATAAGACCGAACAAGTAGATAAGACCGAGCGAGGTGGCCTTAAAGCGGGCACCATTGTTGTACTAAGTACTAAGTAAGTACTTATCCCTTCCAAGCCAACAACATACATGCTTCGTTACAGCAGTACGAGTAGTTCGATTCAGTTTCAGCATTGATCTCCGGGGCTCAACTTGTACCAGGGTACGAAGTAGTGGATAATCCCTTCAAAACCAACAAAATACATCCTTTGCTACGCAAGTACGAGTAGTTCGATTCAGCTCCGGCATTCATGTTCGGGGCTAACCCCTCGCCACGCTCTACGATGGCTTTCGGGAAATCAATAACCCTCGAGGTTGTTTAGAAGGGAGCACTGTCACTATGTATAGACTATTAGCACAGGGGCTACATATAGACTTGCAGGGGGGTGTAGGTTACATCCCTCGACCCCCGGCAATACAACGCATATCCCGTACCTGGTAGGCAAAACGCGCCATCGAAGTATCATACGTATGCCACGCAGCTTGCAAAAGATAAGTTTCGACGAAATCCTCCATCCCACTTGCAAAAAGATAAGTTTCGACGAAATCCTCCATCTCACTTGCAAAAAGATCAGTTTCGACGAAATCCTCCATCTTACTTGCAAAATATGAGGTTCCACGAAAATCTTCCATCTCATCATCACAGCTGTGACTTTTTTTCAACTTGTCTCAATACCACTTTTACTGCCGTAGCTGCATACACCCCTAACACGCGCGATGGAAAATTATGACACGAAACTTAAGCTTGCACGGATGAGTTTTCAGGGAAAAAATAAAAAAATCGATCTCAGCTACACAACTGACGTGATGTGAGGAGACCTCAAAAAAGATGGCACCACACGCCCCCCCCCCCTTTCTTGCCATACCTGGTATCATATACTTATTTTCAAAGTACCACTCCGGGCGGAAATATAAGGACCGTTTGACCCATGCTACGATGGTTGAGGTGTTGTTCCATGATGTTCTTTCTGAGGCTCTTCACTTTAGGAGCTCCATATCACACCCGAAAACTGGTTTTCAGCAAACTGGAATGGCATCCCGATGAGCAAACCCATGGACTAAGCATTAAACAAAAATCATATTGCTACACAAGAATGACATTCGGACTATTTTGAGTTAAGGAGCCCCGTTATTCAGAAACAACAAAAAACAAAAAGTGCAACCTCTATCGTAGCACGCGTCTTGCGAAGGACTGTTGAACGACGGCGTCGGGGTGGCCAGGGGCACCGTATTTCAGGAGATACCGCCGAGAGCTGGTTTCAAAACCGGCGATTTCGTTGAAGAAAAGTTGGGGAGGCTACCGTAGAAAGACTCCGTACCGTGCGCATATACTTGAACGAAGTATACCAACTGCCAGGTATGATTACACAGATATCACTAATTCATTGCCGTTTCAAGTTTCAAGGGCAGAAAAAAAATATTCCTCGAATTTGTAGTTTTAGAATATTGTTTTTTTTTTTAGAATTTTTGTTTTGGATAGTTTTAGTACCTGGTAGTACAGAAGTTGCGTATTACCGTCGACGTATTCAACAGTGTGTTGTCGATCATTGTTCCGTGCTAGTAGTATGTACGTGGTCGTAAATATAGCGGTCGGGCTAGACATGTCTTAACAGCTGCTAACCTGGGTTGGGCTGTAACGGTTTTCCTGCGTTCCGATTAACTCCCCTCTCTTATATTTTTTCGAAAAAAATGTCCCTCGCGTAATATTTCAGGAACCGAAA
This sequence comes from Costaria costata, assembly GCA_036873775.1. Classification (NCBI taxonomy): domain Eukaryota; class Phaeophyceae; order Laminariales; family Agaraceae; genus Costaria; species Costaria costata. The sequence goes on from JAYJME010005281.1 coordinate 9,952, forward strand.
AAATGATCACTCTCTCTCTCTCTCTGAATCGCCTTTCACCACCCACAAGAAGAGGCGGAATGCGATGCTGACAGCTTTCAACTCTGATGGGATAACTAGACTCGAGTGTTCCGGAAACGTGGCACTCACACCGGGGTTCTGTGTCCCAGTGCTTCAGCAAGATTGGCGGCAGCTGATTTGACGAACAAAGGCGCTTCCTCTCCCTCTCGAAATAAACGTTTCGCTTCATTACACTCTCTCTCTCCCGCTACTTGGCATATGCCACTGGCTTTGGTCACACAATGG
>JAYJME010005282.1:0-10235 GCA_036873775.1 Costaria costata
TGAAACTTCAGGGTAAAAAATATAATCAAACAGTAACCCTTGAGAATTTGCATATTTTAAATCATTTGGTTTCAGTGAAAAAAAGCCATTGTCTGTTATTTTTGATTTATAAAAAGAAGCCGCTGTATGTCCTGCTTTTTTCCAAAATATGTCCCCAGTTTTTAAATATAATATATAAAAACTATATGCGCGGTCATAAAGCCAAATAGACGGTTTGTCCAGTGGGAATTGATATTTAAGATTGGATGCTGGGTTTTCAAAGAACTTGCCATAATGTAAGTTTGCGTTGTCAAACCAGCTGTTTTTAACATTTTCTTTTGCTGGTAGCATCGGTGTTGGAAATGATTGCGATAACCAACTAGCGCTTAAATTTGCGTGGAAATTTGTTACTGTGTTAGGAGCCGCTTGTAGGTTCCCTTTATTACTATTTTCCCAAGTCAACGTTAATAGGGGATTGGTTAGTTCGTCGCTAGTTAAAACAGAAAAAGCTCGAATAAACTTGGCTTTATTTTCATTTGGCCATAACAGCACAATATAAAACTTGGCACTTACTATTTGCCCATTAGCATCAGTAAGAGTTAGCCGACTATTTTTATCAATTAGATAATTAGGGGTAGGGATAGACCAGTACTTAGGAGTAGAGCCTGTTAATGCTTTGTCAGGTGTAACAGAGAATGTTAGTTTACCCGCAAACGATAGACTAGAACAAAGTATTGAAAATACTGTAAATAAAACTGCAAATTTAAATTTGGTATAACAAATCATATTTATTGGCCGTATTTGTTAGGGAGTAGTTTTCTTTTATATATACATGAGCGCTTGCTCCATGTGTTGCTATTAAGTTCTTGTTTTCGTGGTAAAAAGTAATTAAATCAGTTAAATTGTTTACATCGCTATACTCATATAGCATTCCTGTTTTATTATTAATAACTAATCTAGGATTACCTCCGACATTCGTTGCAATAACAGGTTTTCTCTTAGCCATTGCTTCTAAAATTGCAATAGATAAGCCTTCGCTTTGCGAGCTTACAACAAGCACATCAAATAAATTTGATATTTCATCTCTGTCAGTGACAAAACCATGGAAATAAATTGAAGATGTAGCATTCAAATCGTTTGCTTCTTTTTCAAGGAAAGCCCTGCTTTCCCCATCACCGATCAAATGAATCTCGATATCCTTTTGTATATCTATCGGGAGCTTTGACCAAGCGGTAATTAAATCATGCTGACCTTTTAGTGGTACCATCCTACCCACAGAACCAAGCCTTAGTTTACTTGAGTTTGTGAGATAACTTTCAGAGATTTTTTTTTCATTATCAATGCTAATGCCATTCTCGATGACTTGCTGGCGTATATTCTTCCAATTATGATCTGCTTGAAATACTTTTTGACCATCGTAAGAAACAAATGTAGTAGCCGATATAAAACGTTTAGCAATCCAGTGTACTGCGGTCCAAATAAAGCTTTTATAGCGACCTTCACCGTGCCTTGTATAAATAAGCTTTTTTTTATTCAAAAAGGGTAACAGCATTAGAATAGCTTTCAATATTACGGGGGAGTGCATATGAATAACATCGAAATTATTCAACTCATGTAACGTTGCTTTATTGTTATTAAACCACTTCTTAGACAGCAAAATTACTTTTATGTCAGCATCGTTAGCAACTTTATAGAGTTCGTCTTGTTTAGAGCCGAAACTTATAATAGTAACCTTGTGACCCATTTTTTTTTGTTCAATAGATAAATCGATAACAAATCGCTCTGCTCCCCCTATTTTAAGTGAACTTAATAAATGACAAACTCTTAAAAACTGTTGCATACTAACCTCATGACGGGATATCAGATCTTCTGAATCTCATGAATAGAATAGTTGAATATCGCTGCAGATGAAATAGGTGACTGATATTAATAATAGTTTTCATATAGAGGTTTTAGATAAGTGGCTACTTAGTAAAAACGATTTAACTGCATGGGAAGAATTACTAACTCAGCAGCCTAACGGCAGCTTTTTCTTGAGTTATGAATGGTTATATTTATGGTGGAATACGTTTGCCCAAGCCAAAGACATTTTAAAACTAATTCTTGTTTATGATGCCGACAAATTAGTTGCAATTTTCCCCTTTTACTTGAAAAAGGGTGAGACCTTGTATTTTATTGGCACCGGAGAAGATGAAAAAAGTGAAGTGTGTAGTGAGTATTTAGATATCATATTGGCTAATGACTACCAAAATGCTTTATTAGATACCTTTAACAACATATTGCAAAATGATTTTAAGCAAATTAAGCAAATGATGTTTTCAAATGTGCTGTTTGATAGTTATATCGTGCAGTGTATAGAACGTGCCAAAAAGCACTATATTATTGTTAAGAACATTGTAGGGGTTAGGTATAAACTTAGCCTTCCATCTGACTATCTAACCTATGAAGCAACACGATCTAGAAGTTTTATTTCACAAGCAAATAGAAAAAAAAGAAAATTTGAGAAGTTAGGTGGAAAGTTAATTAATGTTAAGTCTCAGGCTGATGCTATTGAAATATTTAACCAACTAGGAAAGCTGCACAGTGCTCGTTGGAATGCTGTTGGTCTTAATGGAGCATTTCAAGACCAACGTTTTTTAAATTTTCATAGATCTTACATAAAAATATTATTCCAAAATAATAAGCTGTCTATGAAAGCACTAACTATCAATAATCAAGTTGTGGGTGTTATATATAATATTACTTACAACAATACCTGTTATTTCTATCAAATAGGCATCGATATAGATAATTTCCATCATTTATCACTAGGGACTATTTTACATTTGTCAGAGATTAAAGAGAGTATTTTACATGGCTACGAACAATATGACTTTATGAAAGGCAACAAAATAAAATCATATAAACAGAGTTTTACAGATACAACCTATGAGATGCTCAATTTAGATGTACATAAGAAAGGAATTCTAGCCCACATTAAAAATACCATTCGCCAGATAATAAAAAAATTAAGGCTATTACAAAGTGGAAGATAAATTATTAAGCGTTCAAATATTAAGGGGACTTGCGGCCACTATGGTGGTTGTTTTACATATTTTTGCCGCGTTTGATGCGTATTATGGCACGTCAACCTTAATAGAATACCCATCTTTAGCAGCATTTTTAGAGTCAGGGGTCGATATTTTTTTTGTCATTAGTGGCTTTATTATGTACATAGTAACACGGCATAAATTTTCTAGAGGATATACAAAGGAGTTTATTAAAAAAAGAATTTTTAGAGTGCTGCCATTATATTGGTCGCTAACGCTTTTTTACGCATTGCTTTTGATATTAGTGCCTACTGCATTCAACTCAGCATCATTTGACTGGCTTAAGCTGATTAAATCTCTACTTTTTATCCCTCACTTGAATAATGATGGCGACACTATGCCTGTTTTATCCGTAGGCTGGACACTTAATTTTGAAATTTATTTCTATTTGATCTTTGCAATAGCACTTATTTTTAAAAAATATATAGGCATTTTATTTATTTTATCTGTTTTTCTTCTAGGTAGTTTAATCGGTGATATGTATCAACTACCGGCTATGCTGAAAGTGATAACTAGTACCTTATTGTTTGAGTTTTTATTTGGTGTTTTTATAGCTGCCGCATATATTTATTGCAAAGAAAAAGGTGGTCAGTTTATCTTTAGTAAAAAACTAGATTTATTATTAGGTTTGACATTTACTTTTGTCGTAGCGACTTATTGGACACTGTTGTACCCTGAATTTAATAACGATCGTTATAGTCGTTCGATTCTTTGGGGAGGTGTTAGTGCGATAACGGTCGTGTTATTCCTTTTACTAGATTTTTGGATTAAAAATATATCACCGGCAATTTTTATCGGTAATATTTCTTATTCTTTATATTTAATTCAAGTTTTTACCTTACCTGTTACGATTAAATTGGCAATAATGAGTGAGTACTCTTCAAGCTTTTTTTTGGTAATATTGGGCGTTACTCAGCTTTTAATAAGTTTTGCTGTGGCATTCTTTTGTTATAAATTTATTGAATTACCCACCAATAAATATCTCAATAGGCTGTTTCCATCTGATTAACAGTAGCTGTTTAAGTTCAGTGAAGTTACAATTTATGGAAAACAGTGCATTGTTTATTGAAATCTAAGAAATAAGGAAATAAGCCTTTTGGGTAAATTTACACCTCAAATTCAAGAGAATAATTCTAGTGCAGGGTTTTTCTTCTTAGCCTTGTATACAGCAGCAGTTTTCATCCGACCACAAGAGTGGTCTCAAAATGGTTTTGAGTTTCCAATAATGAGGGTTTTCCTCATCATATCATTTTTGCTTTATTTAGTTAGTCAAAAGCCCAAAGTCTGGGGTCCTCAGGGCTGGTGTCTTATCGGTCTTGTTGGCGTTATTATACTCTCTGGATTACGTAACGGCTGGTTAAGCGGTGGTTTTATATCTGCGAATGACTTTTTTATAGCATCTATCATACCTTTTCTTTTATTTAGTTCACTTGTTTATGATAAAGCTAAAATAAAGCAGGTATTTATCATTATACTTTTTTCAACATTTTTTATGTTACATCATGGTTATTCACAAGTATCTTCACCTATAGGTATGGGATGGAGTGGCCTTACCTTATCTCAAGGAACACGTATAACCTACTTAGGTTTTTTTAATGATCCTAATGATTTAGGTATGTTTTTTGTTATGAGTATTCCTTTAGCTTTATTTTTTTACGGAGCAAGTAAAAAATTTATGGTTAAAACTCTGTCACTCTTATTAGTAAGCCTGTTAATTTGGGGGATTTATAAAACGAACTCAAGAGGGACTTTACTAGGTGGACTATCCTTATTCGGTCTTTATGCATTATTCAAATATGGAAAATTTAAAGCAGGAGCTTTGATTTTGCTTTGTATTCCTCTGTTGATGTTAGTCATGAGTCAATTTAGAGAGATTGATAGTAATGAGGAAAGCGCAGATCAGCGTATAGAGGCCTGGTATACCGCAGTTGTATTATTTAAAACTCATCCCTTTGTTGGTGTTATGAAGGGCAATTTTACAGAATACCATCACTTAACTGCACATAACTCTTATGCGCTTGTTATGGCTGAGCTCGGTAGTATTGGTTATATTTTTTGGTTCTCTTTCTTAGTCATTACATTATTAAAATTATATAAACTTGCTCAAGGTGGTATAGCGATATCTCCTAATAAACAAGAGTTATGGCAACAAGAAGGGCCTGAATATTTAGCATTAGCTAAAACGCTATTATTTTCATTAACAGGGTTTGCCGTAACCGCTTTTTTCTTAAGTAGAAGCTATGTTATTGTTTTATTTTTGTTTGTTGGCGTGGCTACGGCATTAATTTCTCTTGTTGAGCGTAACTTTATTGAGCAAAGCGATGTGAAAAAATTAAATCAAAACATAATCAAGCAATCTATTTTACTGTCGATAGCGAGTTTAATTGGCTTATATTTTGTGGTTAAAATATTGATGTAAAAAAATAGGTAATAAACTTTCAAAAGTATCAGGCTTATGGAGTTGGATTTGTATAAAAAATTTAAAGAGCGTGTAAAAAAACAAGGTTTATTTTCTGCGTTGAGTTATTTTTTACTCACTGTTGGTGGAGAAAAACTAGGCGTTGAAATAGTCAAACTGTTTATATTTAAACAGAAATTAGTAAAATTTACGATAGAGAGCAATATTCAAGTTTTTAATGATTTTTCGAAAATGCCTAGCCATTTGATAAATGAGTTGAATGCAAGTTGTGGTATGCGTTTCAGCTCTAGTGCCGCTTATAAGCTTGAAAATAATGCGGTTCTAGCTGTAGGTCTTGTTGATAATCATGCCGCGAGTATTGCTTGGCTTAAAAAAGTAGATTCTTTAACTAGCGGTATTCCATCTGGTGGGTGGCTAATACATGGGTGTTTGACCTTTCCTCAATATCGAGGTTTAGGCTTATACCCTAATTCAATAAAAAAATTATGTAATTATATAATTGAAAACACTCATAATGGTGCACGCACTAATATTTTTATTGAATCATCTATTGCTAATTCAGCATCTATAAGCGGCATTACTCAAAGCGACTTTGAGCACTTTAAAACACTCATTAGATATAATGATAAAGCTATTTATAGCACCACGAAAAACATTAGAGAGATTGATTAATGATTACAACTGAAGTTATTAAAACTATTACAGAGTATGAGCGTTTTAAAGCTAAATGGGAGTTTGAGATTGATTTTTTCAGTTTAATTAGCGATAGGTTTCAAGATGTTGATGTTATTTTAAGCTTTTTTAAGCTAAATGATAAATCAGTAAAACCGATGGTTGTTGTATGTTATGAATATGGTAATTTGATTTCATTCACTCCTTTTTATATAAAACAACAACTATTTTCATGGGATCTTGGCGTGATGAAATTAGCTAAGTTTGATTTAGCTATTTTAAGATTGTTGGGGGATAAGCCTTTAATTTTCATACCAGAGAAAAAACTTCAAGTGTTTGAGGCAATTAAAAAAACATTAGTTAATCATAAAAAAGATTACGATTTGGCCTTGTTGGATAATGTTCCTATGGACTGTTCTATTTTATGGGATGATATTTTGGCTAACAAAAAAGACTTAAAACCACTAAAAGTTCGAGCTCTGCAAAGTGAACCAGAAATTATTCGTTTAATAAATTTTCCTGAAACGTATGATCAGTATATTTCCGAATTAAGTTACAAGTCACGTACTAACTATCGAAAAGCCTATGAAAAATTTTGTAAACAATGTGATGATAATTATGAGTTTAAAGAATTTTTATCAAGTGATGATGTAGTTCCTTTTTTTGATCAGCTAGATGATATTTATAAAAAATCTTGGCAGGCACAAACTAAAGGTTATACAAAAAGAAACACAAGTGAAGCTATTCAACTACATCAGACAATAGCGCAAAAGAAAATGTTCTTAGGTTATATTTTATATATTGCTGATAAACCGATAGCATTTATTTTAGGTTATCTTGTTAATCAAACGTTTTTGCATTTTGAAATTGGTTTTGATGGTGAGTATAGAAAACAACAACCAGGAAAAGTACTTGAATGGCTGTTAATTAAGAAACTTTATCAGGATCACGAAGTTAGACTACTCGACTATGACACCGGTGAAAATGATTATAAGAAGATACTTGGCAATAACCATATATACTGTAATAAACTCTATATCTATGACCACCTTTCTAAAGCGAGAGTGATAATATCAATACAAGTGATATTGAGGAAATGTTATGTACTCATTCACAGAGTTTTAGTTAAAAATGGAATTGATAATAAAGTTAGAGGTTGGTTAAAAAATAGGAACTAAGTAGGAATATATGAATAAGAATTTTTCACTTTATCTTGATTTAATTAGGTTTTTAGCCGCTGTAGCGGTTTTGCTTCTGCACCTTTCTGATTTATTATTCAATTCCAACTTCCGTATTTTTAATATGGGGCATGAAGCTGTTGTTATTTTCTTTGTGCTTTCCGGTTATGTAATTTCCTATTCGGTTAAGGTTAAGGATTATAGTTGCAAAGAGTATTTTGTCGCTCGCTTTTCTCGTATATATTCTGTGGTGATACCTGCTTTATTTTTAACGATTATTTTAGATGTTATTGGTACTTCTATATGTAGAGATTGCTATCAAGATATGTATGTTGCTTTAGATTATCCGGTAATTCGTTTTTTAGCGTCAATTACTTTTACTGGTGAACTATGGTTTATATCGATTCTGTCGTTTAGTAATATCCCTTTTTGGAGCATCCATTACGAGGTGTTCTTTTATGTTTTTTTTGGTGCGATGTTATATGCGCATAAAAAATATAAATTAGCGTTATTAGCGCTATTGTTGCTAATTGCAGGTCCCAAAATAGCAATATTATTGCCCTTATGGCTATTGGGGGCTTTTTTATATCGACCAGATAACTATATAAAATCAACAGTGTTTAATTTGCTTATATGGTTGCTTACTTTCTTTCTTCTGCTGGCTTTACTCGCCAACGATGGCAAATCCTTAATAACGGGTTATGGAAATGATTTTTTATACGGGGTTTTAGGGCTTAGTAAATCATTAAATTTAGCAGCATCTAAGTATTTTATTTTTGATTATTTTTTCGGTGTCATATTTGCGCTGAACCTTATTATTAGTAAATCATTAATTGAGAAAATTAAATTCGATTTTGACGATACTAAGCTAGGGACTATTGTTCGTTACTTGGCCAATAGGACTTTCTCTATTTACTTATTCCACTTCCCTTTAATAGGTTTTTATAACGCAATATTGCCGCATAGTATGTCAGGTGTATTACGTTGGACATCCATTATTATTTTAACAGTAGTATCCATTTTTATACTCTCTAACTATACAGAACAAAAAAAGCACATATATAGTAAATGGCTAAGGATCGGATTGAATAAATTGAGTACACTATCTAATAATCGACAACCTAGTTAATTGTTTACTAACCTGTAATTGATAAGTGTTCCAAATGAAAAATAAAGTGAAGCAATATATCATGACTCGTTTACCGGCGAGATTTTTGAAATATAAAGAAAAAAGTACTGATACAATTTATTTAACTTTCGATGATGGTCCACACGTTAGTGTAACACCTAGAGTTCTTGATATTTTAAATGAATACAATGCGAAAGCTTCTTTTTTTATTATTGGGGAGAAGGCTGCATCTCTCCCCAATATTATCAAGCAAACACATAAATTGGGTCATGTTATTGCAAATCATTCATATAATCATAAAAAATTCTCTGCTTTATCGTTGAATCATCAATTAGCGGAGGTAGAACTAACCAATAGCACTATCAAGGATATAACTAATGAAGATTGTACGGTTTTTCGTCCTCCCGGTGGAATATGGTCTCTCAGGCTTTTATTGGCAATAATTAAACGTAAAATGGTGCTCGTTAATTGGAGCAGAGATTCACTGGATTGTAGAAATAAGACAGCGCAAGAAATTATTCAATTATTTAAAACACAACCGGTTAAAGGAGGCGATATAATATTATTTCATGACGATGACGACAAGGTTTGTGAAATTCTTCAGGAAATATTACCGTACTGGCGTAAGCAGGGGTTTTCTTTTAATAGACTGTAAGCTGGAGTGAACTACTTTCCAATACCTGCTTTTAAGTAATTTATAAGTAAATTCCGATTAGTTTCTTTTACCACAATTAAGATAAAGCAAACTACATAAACAAAGGCATAAATTAGTGTTAACGGTAGTAGTTCAAGCCAGTTACTCGTATTTGGTTTTATGCCTAAAGCAATCACGGTAAAGCATAAGCAGAATGTAAAAGATTTAAGCATAATTAAATAGTAAGCTTTGTTTTCAATGTTTACTTGCTTACATACATATCTGGGAAGTATTAATACTTTTGTTATGAACATTGGTATTAGTGTGCCTATAGCAACTCCAATGACTCCAAATTTTGATACTAAAGCAAGGCTTATAATAACATTGCATATTGCTTCTATAATATTTAGAAATGCGTAATATCGATGTGCCCCGAGTGCGTAGAGCAACATGACGCTTGGTTGTTGCGCTACACCGCACAATAATGTCAAAGGAAGTATCCAAGTTAAAACCTGAGTTTCATCATAGTTATCGATCCAAAGGGTAATAAAGTCGGCACCAAAAATAATTAAGCCGCTAGCCAATAGGCTACCAATACCAAATGATAAGTAATTTGATAGTTGAAATTTAGAGCGAATATTATCTAAATTCCCTTCGGCATGTAATTTTGCAAATAAAGGCTGTAATACTCCCAATGTTTGAAGAATAAATGCGCTAGCGTAACTTAATAACCGAACAGGAATGCTGTAGATAGTTACGGCTGAAAGCCCTATATAAGTGGATATAATTATGTTGTCGATTGGAAACCGAAACATATCACCAATTGATGCAATAAAAGAATTAACGCTGTATTTAAATAATGTAGCGACTTTACTCTTTTTGATATCCCTAATAGAGAAAATAAAATCCTTAAGTGATAACTTGGTAATTATTGCTAACAATATATTTCCACTAGCTTCTCCAATTAAGATTGCCAAGCCTACTGCAATAACGCCAAATTCATTTAGCACAAAGTAAATAGTAAGCAGGCTTTTTATCAATAGCACTAAAATATCAGTACCACTAACCAAAATAAATTTAAACTCTGCAGTTAGCGCAGCTCTAAAAGGTGTGGCAATGAATTTAACTGCAACAT
>JAYJME010005283.1:0-10233 GCA_036873775.1 Costaria costata
CTTCGTGCGACTTACCTGGTACGCTGTAATGCCCACTTCATTTCGCCACTTCCGCCCCCCTTGGAAGTTCCAGGGGGAAATAGAGTTAATCTCTGTTCGGGTAAGTTACGGTAGGATCCCTGATCTCCGGTTGTTTTCCGGATCCTACGCATCACAGAGACGGAACACCTACTACTACTACTGCTGTATATAAACATTCAGGTATGTATGTATATATAGTCCAGGGTACGTAGTCAGTATGTTATCTCTACAACGCCACCGCATGATACAGACAACACTGGGGAACCAGCGTCCATACTAGTAAGGGAATCGGACTTCACCCTTTTACTGCCGCAAAAAAGTATCCCACACCATTTCCAAGTAGTTTTGTCCCCAAAAACCGTTTCCGGCTCTAAAGGGGTTAAGGCTTGTCACGTCTTGTGACACCTATATCAAAACCCACTGGTCGAGTATACATACTTCGAAGTGTGATACCCAATCTGACACGTAATAAGAGCGGCACGGAGGTAAGAGCGGCAACTCTGGTCTGTTCCGGACGAGGGGATCTTAAATAGGGCACCCCACCTATGATGCCTGGTCTGGAGCCTACGCGGTGAAAACCCACACATATTATGAAACAAAAAACCACACGCGGTGGTAACCCACACATACATGATACCGCTCGCCGTCTCTTTACATAATACGCTGCCGTTCCTTGAACCGTGAGAAATTTCGCAAGGCATGGGAGAAAGCCGAGGGACGTATTCGCTTCACTACAGTACAGCAGTACAGTACAGTTCAAGTGGTCCCTCTAAAGTGCCGGTTGAGTAGTGCCGGTTCGTTGCCCGCAATAGTGCCTGTGAAGTCGCTTGGCACATGCGGGAACAATGCCAGCATGCGGAGTAGTGCCTGTTGCCGCTATCCATAGTGCCGGTATTTTCGGCTGGCACATACTGGCACTATAGAGCGACCACTACTGTTTTGTATATATAAACGATGGTTTAACTCATGGGACAGATTATCGATTTCCACGTCACGATCGAGATGTTTTATGGCAGATAAATCCCTGATCTGTAGGATCTACTTGCAGCTCATGTTGCCAGGGTGGGACCCGCATAATCTGCATGATCTACAGAGTAGTAGGGTGTGTTTCCTGGGTTGGATCTGTGTTGTACACATCCTGCTCAACACCTCAAACGTCAGGTTAGGATCTAGGTGATCTAGTTCTTCCATGATCTAGATCGTGATCTGTCCGACGATTGGAATGGTTTGCTCATTATTTGATATCCTGTCCTGCTTTTCTCTGACAAGCGCCGAATAGAAATCCTTGTTGCTAGGAGTCTATTCCTGTATTCTGTACGCTCCATTGGACGCGTGATGTGTGTGTTCTTCACATTAAACCGTTCTTCTACTCGTCGACATCCAGCACACCCTGTGTCCGTACTGAGGTGATGGAGTTCTATGGATTTAGGAGCTTCCGTAGGCGACGCGACGTCCAGCTCTCACGCGTAGGTATGGGAACGTATATGGATATAGGAACTTAGTCGTACACTTGGTGTCAAAGCTTCCCATATGAGTACGAAAAACATGGGGCTATGGGAGGTCATGGCGATTATCTATGTATTGCGAGCAAGCCCGCCTCCCTCACGGTATCTGCTTCCTTTCTTGCACCTTATTTTTCCCTGGTATGCCCTGGGTAGAGACGAGACAGCTGAATGGATGATAGAGAGAAACCTATTATGAAGGGTGCATAACTGCCCAGCACAGGCATATCCCTGCGTCCCTGAATAGGGCAGTACCTTCACATATGGCGTCGTCGGCCAATGGCCCCAAGCTCGTCGCCCAGGTCCCATTTTATAGGCCCCGAATTTGTTATTCCTTCGCAGTGTGTTTTATTTTTTCTCTTGACTACATTTCCGCGTCTATTGCCTTCCTTTTCGTTTCCCTTGACATTTTTTCGTTACCTTGCCGTTCGCTTTTTCGTTGTCTGATTGTTGTTGGCATATCGCGAGTACATCTGCATCCGACCTCGAGATCCCACGTTCGTGACCTCCGTCACGGGGGTTTTCACTTTTGCAACAGGCATCTTAGCCTCATTACGAGGTGTGTGGGGTAAATCTAGAGCTTCACCTTTGTTTGTTTAGAATAGTCGCATCTTCGATCCCCTTTCCGATTTCTGGATTTGTTGATATCCCTTGATCGTCGTATGATCTGCATCCACGCATTATTCAGGGTGGGCTAATGTGATGGAATACTATGGCTTTAGGGTCTTCGCAGGATACGCGACGTCCAGCTCTCATACGTAGGTGTGGGAACGTATACCAGGTACCTGGTATAGATTTAGGAACATAGTAATATAATACGTGGTGTCACGCTTCCCATGCGAGTACCACGTAGAATATGGGATTACAGTACGCGACAGCAGTTAAGAAACTCCTATTTTGGCTAAGGCTCGCGGCTTATTGTGATCTCAACGTTAAGCGTAGGCTCTAAGGCTATTATATAGGATTTAGAGTAGCGGTCCTCGCTGAGCACAAATGCTTAGCTGTAAATTCTTATTTTTCGAAAAAAGTCAGCTTGAAATTCTTAACTACCAAATTCTTAATAGATGTCGGATACTGTATGGGAGACCATGGCGATGATCTCCGTGTTGCGAGCAAGCCCGCCTCTCTCACTGCACCTGCTTCCTTTCTTGTACATTATGTTTCCTTGGTATGCCCTGGGTAGAGACGAGACAGACAGCTGAATGGATAGTCGAGATAAACCTATTACGAAGGGCGCATAACTGCTCAGCACAGGCATCCCTGCGTCCCTGAATAGGGCACTACCTTCTTCATAGACGGTGCCGCAGTATGCAGTACGCGACGCTCAACGTTGAGAACACAATATCCCGCGAGCCTTACGTAGCCAAAATAGGAATTTCCGCGGACAAGGTCGCTGGTTCGATCCTAGCTGTCATCCCCCCTCCCCTCCCACCCCCCCCCCCTCGCGTACTGTATAACAGGCAATATCAGCCTGTGTGGTCAATGGTATTGGCAACGAAATAACAAGTTGAGCCTCGACGCCAAATTGACGTTTCTTACTATTATTTTAATAGCGAACGCCTTCCGTACATTGCTGTCCCTGGGTGCGTGAGAGAGAGATTTCGCGAGGTGTGACGAAAGCTGACAGGCGTATTCCACTCAACCGCGCACAGCAATAGTATGGTTTGCTCATTATCTGATATCCTATCCTGCTTCTTCTGTGACAAAACGACGTCGAAATCCTTATCCTTGTACTCTGGTGGTCCTGCATCTGTCCGAAAATATAATAACTAGTTTGTTTAATATAAGTTATTCAACTGATACCTATATTTATGTACACATGATTGTATTCTGTACGGTTACGACTGCTGTTACGACGAACTGTACATCCAGTAGTATCTGTCTCGCAAAAAAATAGCCACGGGTAGGGCAGTACCTGCGTGTCCTCGTACCCTCTTCAAGATGTGTTGCCTCGCCTCCATGGTTTTCGTACTCGCGATTTTTAATAGACGCGCCGGAGGATAATCCAGGTTTGTTCCTATTGCGTGATCGATCGCCGTCTGGTTCAGATCTACCATGATGACGTCCGTTGCTTTGAAGAAACCGCCGGCCGCTCGCCACATGCTCTACATCGTAATCACGGTTAGCTTTTTTACCTCCGGAATCTGCGCTGCGATTTTTGCGGCCGTGGCGGCCTGTACTATCCTCGCCCTCGAACGCATCATGTCCAGCAGCGCGGTCCGACAACGATAGAGTGGACAGCGAAGAGTCTCTCTTGCTGCCACCACCGCTGCTGCTGCTGCTGCTGCTGTGGTTGTCGTCGTCGTCATCGTCGTTGTTGATGTGATGATCGCGGCCGCCCGTTGGACCATTTTTTTTCGCCATTATTTTCTCGACCGCCCGTACTTTGTGTGTTGAGCTTCTTCAATGCAAAGCAACGGAGCTGCTACGTAGCTGCTTGCTACAAGTACGAGTACGTATGATATAGCGCAGCATGTGCAGGGAAGGGGAGCATTGTCGGTTACGCCGGTTACGCCGTCAATATTGCCAATATGACACGTCAACTATAACAACTGCTGCTGCTGTCTCTCTTTCGCGGAGTTCGACTTCTTGACCTTCTTTTGTGTTCGTTTCGTCTTTATGTTCACCACCGGCCGTTGTCCCCATGGGCCATAATAATATGGGTCTCATCGCAGTTCAAAAAAAAAATGTCGTACATACGATACGAGTATACTTCGTACTCTGTGGCAGCCATCTATACTTCAACTGTTGCAGCACGGCGAAGTCGCGCCGTAACAGAGACGAGTTTGAGTATATGCTTCGCAACAGACGGCAGGTCTACCCATCGCGCGACAAATCGGCTATATCATGGCACTACTGCTGTGCGCTGCCTTTGTGGGGTATAGGTCCTTCGTACTCGAGCGCAATCAGAGTATCTTATTTGTGGCACCTACGTGTAGATACCTGCTATCCTTGCGTATCTATCGAATCCAGTATACGCCAGTACTTTGTGGCTGGACGTAATTTATTTTCCATTCGTAGTATTTGCAAGTGTACCGATATTTCTCGCATGCTGCGCTGGACACGACAAAGATCAAATATCAAATATCGCAAAAACCCAAAAGATCCGGTCAATTTACAAATTCCTGTTGATTTCATCGGCGGGAAAACAAAAAATATGTATCCACGGCGGCGGCGGTGGCCAACATACAGCTCAACATATAACTTGCTTCGTTGTCACGGCTTCGATACCTTCCCCCTCAAGACCGCCGGAGGACCAAGCACCAGCTCACGAATACGTAGCAGCGCGTCACTGGGCAGTGCCATTGTTTGTGTGGCTCTTCTGATCAGACTTCGGTCCGCAATCCTGCTTGTCCTCCGCGGAATAGTTGTGTGTTTGCTTTGGTTTTCGAAAATGCTGGGCGCAAGACAGACGGGTTGATTGAGGTGTGGTTCCAGGAATTTGTGAAGTTTTGCTTCGAATGGCTCCATCGATTCGATTTTTTTGAGATAGGGGTGGTCTCTCAAGCACTAGAGACGAACCCCGTTCCGCGAGCGCCATCATTAGGGGGTGCGATTGGCGGGTAGGGACGTCGCCGGGAACAGCGCTTCTGTTGGCTGTGTTAGGAGCGCCGGAATAGAGGAGGGGAACCCGGCCGCATCGCGCAGGAGGCCAAGAATTCTGTTTTTTTTTTCACGGATTGGAATCTCCTTGCCCACGGGCTCACTGGCTGGTGTTTTTGGGCCTCACGGCCTCGAGGCTGCTAATTTTGGCCTGCTGAGGCAACCCGGAAGTTAAAAGGAGCTTAGGGGGCGCGCCGAAAGACCGCAGGTGAGGAGGGTAGTGGATTGCGTAGAGCGGTCCGCCTGCGGTGCTACCCGCGCAAACTGGCTTTTGGGCACTCTTGTCAACTCGGATCGCGAGACTCTGAATTACACCGTATACACTGACTTGGGCTGTGTTTGCTGCTGTGTCACGGGGCGCACAGCTATTGCCTACAGACGCGCGCGAGCTACGGACGGCAATCCGAATCCTCGGAATCCTCGCAAAGCCTTAGCAACGGCAATAGGAGTGAACGCGTAAGACCAAGGCTCGCTTGCCTCGTGTTGCTCTACGCCTTGGCGCCATTGCGCCCCCTATTGTCTCCGTGCTCGGTGTATATACGTTTCCATGACTAGGTGTCCTCTCCCCGTAGCAGCTGATATGCGATACACGCTGTTTGCTGTAGATTGTTGGGAAAATGGAGAAAATATGGTCATTTACGACAACACGCGTAATTCACCCGATTTATCCGAACTTTCGTCTTCTGTCGACAAGCACGGGCTTGACGCACACTTAGATATATTGATAGAATCTGTTGCCATCCGCCGTGGCCCGCGAGGGCATCGCTCCTCTCTGTGCCGTGTTCCCTTCTGCTTTCTTGGTTGCTCGTGCGGAGTATAGTCACGCCCCGGTAACATGGCAAGGAAAGGGCCAAAAACCAGAGACCCAAAGACCCCACAAATAATAACTTGGCGGCTATGCGATTGGTATATAAAAAAATAAAGTGTCAACGAAACATGAAGAAAAATCAGAATATTGCTCCAAATAGTAAAGTCTCAAAATCGTCATCACACATCATCACACAGGGCACAGGCAGTCAAATGGTGGTGTGTGACATGTGTCTTGTCTTCGATCAAAAACCGCTCTCCGCCCCTCTCCTGGCAAGTTTGGAACCAAGCCAGCCTTTCCCGATGACCCCCAATACCCCCCTTGCCCGGCCCCTCCCCCCGTACCTTCTCACCCTGGTGCCTACACAACCACAATAAGGCGGCGCTCTGTTTGTTTGCATATCGGCGACGCTTATAGCGGCGGCTCTTGGGCCGAGGCGAACTTTCGGGCAGTGGCAGCATAAAAAGCAAAAAAGGGGCCTCGCAGGACCAGCTGACGAACACTTGAAAAATGTCGGAGCCAACTCCAGCGCCAACGGTAAGCAATGAGCTTCTCTCACGTAACAATACGTCGCACCACCCAAAAAAATGTGCGGAGACTACCTATTTTTCTGCCAGGCATGACTGCTACATATCATAGTGCGAGGTACATCATGGGGGTGTAGGGTTGTGCTTCTGGGGCAACGGAATATAAAAATGTTCGAGTATTAAAAATACGTGCCAGGTATAAGGTTCGTACGTACACCAACGAGCATTTTTTTTTTGTTTTTTGGGCGTTTTTTTAATATTCTTACAGTATGTATGAGGTACTGTATGTCGTACGGCGACAGGCAGTACGTACGTAATCGTAGTACTGGTACGTAAAAATGTACCAATTGAATGAGAATCCCACTGGACTCGCTTGGGTACGTCGTACAGCCTACGAGGTATATGGTACGTACCGCGCGCCGCGTGAGAGTATTTTTTTCGAGGCGTTTGCCGAATAAAGTTCCATTACAGATCCGTGAGCAATTATACACATGTAATACTCGTAAGAGTTACGTACAAGTGGCGTGTATAATACGAGTATGAACGAAGAAATTGGTAATATATTCTTTTGTAATAATCGCACGTACTGGTACTGCTGCTGTAGTCTATTTTTTTTTTTAATACTCGTACTCGTCGTACTATTAATAGCTGGTCTACACATGTCTCAGGAGTTACATGGTTTGCGAGATACCGGTACGTATGTAAGTGTGTAGGACTTTTGGCTTCTTTGGAGTTGCCTCCGTGCCTTAACCCTTTTATCAGTCCAAAAGTGATCCAACTCCATTTCCAAGTAGTTTTTCCCTGAACAATGGGTGCGATTCCAAAGGGGTTAAAATGCTCCGGCGCCCGCGAATGTCCGGAGTTATATTTCCAACTCGCCAGATGCCGGCGGCTTGACCCGCCCCAGCTGCTCCGGTTTTGGCACGGCTCTCGCGATTTAAAGTAGCAGCAGCAGTAGCAGCAGCAGAAGGGGGAAGTCAGCCTGTCTTTGGTCGGGAAGTTTTTTAACATTGTGTTTTTTTTTTTGTATTCTCACTTGTTTTTCTTATGTACGTATCGCATTCGTATTAATAGTGCATGCTCTCTGTTATTCGCAATTGGTTATTTATGAAAGAAGCATAACGTCAGCCGTCGACGTAAAGTCAACTACAGCAGTAGCTGAGGGTTTGCTGCCCCAGCGGCGCTGTCTGTCATATATAATAACCGCTCTCTTTCGCGATTAACCCTTGTTAGGACCGCACTCTCGTTTTGGAGACAAAACACAAAACGCCTGGAAATTTGTCCCAGACGTATGTATACGTTTCGCTACGGCAATGCAGTGTACTATGAGTGTCTTAACTCTTAACCCCTTTAGAGCCGGAAACGGTTTTGTGGGACAAAACTGCTTATAAATACGGTGTGGGACACTTTTTTGCGGTATTAATAGTAAAAGGGGCAGTAGCAGCAGGGGGGGGAGTCTTGGTGGTGGAGCTCGTGGAGTACTTGCACTTGTTTTTCTTGGTATCATACACGTATGATAGCACCCGTACAGCAGTAGATAGCCCGTGTAAGGGACCTCTATTAATAGTGCGTAGAGGCGGAGGGGTCCCTTATACACTGACGTTCCTTATCAGATTTGGCCCCAATGAACCCCTTTATAGCCGGAAACGGTTTTTGGGGACAAAAATACTTGGAAATAGTGTGAGATACTTTTTGGGGCAGTGTAAGAAACAGCGTCGTGAAAAAATGATACCTGGTACGCGGAACTTTGAGGTCCCTTATATCCTGTTTTTACCTTTTCTAGGGGTCCCTTAAAAGGGGCTGCATACGGTAACTATATACCGCGTACTCGAAGTGCGTGTTCTGCTCTTATGGACTACGAACCGTAAATGTATGGTTTTGTTATTCGCAATTGATTATTTTTTTTAATGGAGTTCCTGGCTCCTATAATGTACGTATACGCTGCTGTACGTCTTCCTCGTCCAGAAGAAGTGTTCGCGTCCTCCCGCAGGTTCAATGGTTCTGGTTTTCTATCGTAAATATGTAAATATCATACCTGGTAAGACCTGGTGGTTCGTGCTCATGCTATTATAAAGTTTGACGCTGGATGTATGATATAATGGGGGAATGACGCTGGTTTTCACTGTTTTTTTTTTTTTTTTCTTTTGTCGCCCATGCCAAATCTATGTTGTCCTTGGAACTATTTTATAGAGGCGTTGATGTTATGGAACTGGAAGGAGTCGCACGCACACCTCTGCAGTATCGTATGATATTATTGAAAGTATTGACATTTGGAGACCGGTATATAGTATGCTATAATAGCAGCTGCAGCGTTGCCGGGAGTGCATCAATCAGCGGTTTCGACACGAACTTAACCGGTATGCAGTAGCAGTGTGCTTCGTTGGCTTTCGTTCGGGCGCTTCTTACGAAGTCACCAGTAGCACAGCAGGCGATCACCAGGTATCTTCGTTCTTTATTATAATGTTTTGCTCGTGTTATACGAGAGACGGCAGCAGTAGCAACTATTGCCAAAGGCAGGGGGCCAGCCATATCATCAATGGATTAATTAGTCGATTATTCACAATGATCACCTGTAACGTGTTGTTCTAAATGCGACTCTGCGGTGTACCTTGTACCTTACCTTGCGTACGTATCGTATGTGGTATAAATATCATGTTTAGATATTTATACCACGAACAGCTTTTGCACCGACACATCAGCAGCAACACCAAGTACTGACAGGTAGTGCCTGTAAAGAGATGCAGGACACGCGCGCAGACGTGATGGTATTATACGTGTGATGCTGCACGCCCTTCCTATTTTTTACCTGGTACCCGTTAGAATTGTTAACAATACGACAGCTGTGAGTTTGACCAGTTGAGTGGTTGATACTCATCTTTCTTGACGGTTGATCTAAGATATAAGACCGAGTTTTCGTTATAGGTCGCTTATATATCCTGGATCCCAAAAGGGTTTATTTTCACAACGTAACTTCTTTTCTGCTTATTGCGTATAATACCTGGTACAGTTTTTCCGGTAGAGATAGAGGTGTCACCTTTTGGCTTTTTGCCAATCACCTGGGTACTCGCAATTTTTTCACGGGCTGCCAGTACTCATCACGGGTACGAGTAGCACTTCATACCCGCCGGGTAATTGGGGCCCGGATACCCCGGGGATAAAAAATTGTCGTCCCCTAAGTCACGTCCCCCAGGGAGAAGTAATTCGTACAAAATCTCCAGGAAACCCTTTTCAGAGTATTTTTCTTTTCTCTCACACACACACATATATTATATCACACGAGACATCCCCCCACTACGCAGCTTCGATGTATCAAACTCAGTACCAGTCCAGCAGGCAAGGGTCCACCTCGACGGAGGGCGAAGGCGGGAGTTCCCAAAGCTCCGTCGACCTGACCTCAAGTTCGAACGTCGCCGCAGACACATCCGAACTGCCAACACTGCCAAGGCGGAACGTGATTTATGGAAGATGATAAGTTGCCGTCCCCGGTGTTTCCAGGGCAGAATGCCGGGTCATTGGCTAAGCGGGTACTCAAAAGGGTACTCGAGTACCCGGGGGGGGGGCAAATACCCGCGAATACCCACGAGTACCATGATACCCACCAGGTGTAATTCTATTTCTCTCTCTGAGTCCCGTCCTCTGTGTTTTCAAAGCAGCGGCACCAAGCCAGTTGGTCACATCCCCGCCCCCGGCCCTGGGGCAGGGAATCTGATGGGGGCGGATGTGTGTGTGTGTGTGTGTGTGTGTGTGTGTGTGTGTGTGTGTGTGTGTGTGT
>JAYJME010005284.1:0-10232 GCA_036873775.1 Costaria costata
GTGCATGATATGAGTACACCCCCCCCCCCCGTTTATGGGCCTATTTATTAGGGGCCTACCTGGTGTGTATTAGTGTTCAGACAGGAGTTCAATGTTTAAATAATTTCACATTCAACGCAATCACTATAATTTTGTTTTGAGCATTTTATGTTTCAGTCGCCTCCGAGATCCCATACCGTGTTGGCAAGCTCGGCCATGCCCAAATTCTTGTGGGCTGATATGCAGTGGACGACTGGCAGGCTTGCCGGATGAATCAAGACAGCCTGGCACACGCCCTCAACCGACTTCAGGAGGTCATGGGGAGATACCTTGTCTACTTTTGTCAAAACGACTTGGTTCGGGACACCCGCACAATCCAAAATTGACAGCATATGCTCGTCTCCAGGCTGAATGCCATGCCGGCTATCCACTAGCACAAACGTCCGCCGCAATACCTCGCGCGCTCGACCTTCCAAATAGCCGTTGACAGCACTGGTCCACTGACGAACCGCTCGCTTATTTTGCCGAGCAAAACCGTACCCAGGAAGATCTACCAGGTAGGACTGCGATACACCGTTATTATCTTGTAATGCAAAGAAGTTGATGGTCTTCGTGCACCCTGCTGCTTTCGATGTCCTGACCAGCGTGGGATTCCCCAAAAGCTCTCCAACTAGGGTTGATTTACCAGCGTTCGATCGCCCGGCGAATGCCAGCTCCGGCCGGCCAGCTGTGGGCAGCTCGTGATTCAAGGAAGCGGGCTTCACGTATTCTGCGCGCGATAATCCACGAGTACTTGATGCATGGAGGGCGGAGGCCGGGTCCACCCCGCTCACAACCCATACCCACGGCGACCGAGTCGCAACGCTGAGCTGGCCGGACAGATTACGGAGAGCAGTTGGAGAGCGCATTTTTCACCCACCTGCGCAGCGCATGGATGCGGTTCGACAGCGTAAAAAAACAAACAGAAAACAAGGTGCCGAGCGCAAACTTGGCTAACTGCGCGCTGTTTATTGGTCGATGTTTGCACCACCTTCACCCAGGCAGTGTACGAGGTACAGCTGTTTCAGCGATAGGTTTTGATATTACATGTCAATACAATCTTGGCCGAAGAGTAGTTGGTCATTGAACGTGCCAATCGATACCCATTGTCGGCCACAATAAGATTCAAAAAGTGCCAATCGATATCGATCACAAGCAAAAATAGGCTTCCTATTGGAATAGTCTACCAGGTAGCATGTTATCGATTGCTTAGTCCTTTTTTTCTTTTCTTTTTTGGAATCTATTGTCCAGGGTGCATACACGAGTCATGAACACCTGTATTTTTTACTGCTGAAGTTTCACCCCCGAAGGGAAATATTGTTGTATAACCAGTCTATAGGTGTACCAGGCAAGCTATGTTGTTTTTGGAGCTCTGGGGGTATAGGGGGCAAATCCGTCTATCAATAGTTCGTTTTTTTCTCGTAAACAACCGATTTACCGGGTATAAATATTAGTATGATAATGTGTTCTTGGGACTCGGCATGGGCCGTATGCCCAAATACTGCAATTCCCGCCGTCCGCCAGATGTCCAAACCACGGTTTCCAGCCACTTAGTGCACAGCTTTCAGCGTTAAGGTCTGCTTCCTGAGGAGCAGCACAGATTTTTCATTAATTGTAGAGTTTTGTCGGAAGATCCTATTAGCATGGTCCTGCTGCACACTACTGCTGATAGCCTGTCCATTTCTTCTGTAGTTTCGCCGTGGTGCGTGGTGTCCCTGCGCACACTGGCTGGTGATAGGCTTTGGTTATTTTATACCAGTACTATTTATTGATAAATCGACGGCGCGATCATTTCGTTGTGGTTGTTGTTGGTGGAGGTGGTGGTCATATCATATCGTGAAATGCTATAATACCCCTGCGCCATCATTATTTCCCTACTGTTTGCGTATGGAAGCCACTACTATTAATATATTACGTACGGCAAGCGAGGCTTTGGTAAATATGACAAAAACAACACATATTATATACGTACACATCAAATGAAGCACACGATATATCTCATGTTTTGCACCAAATGCTTCATCGTTCGTTTCATACTTCTACGAATGAATGTTGTTGTGGTTGTTGTTGTCATCTCCTAAAAAAAACAATTAATCAATCCACACTAACTCAACATATTATAGAATTGAGTTCATCCGCCCCCCCCCCCGTATAATTTATGTTGGGGGGAATTTGTTTGAGGGGGGGCAATTACCTGCAGTACTGGGAGAATCTGTGCGTGCGCTGTAAATAGTAATATGAGTTTCCCCGCTTTATCACCATTAGTATTCTACTCATGATACTCTGAATAAGATACTTCGGCTTCAATGATACCATGGCCACGCCTTTAATGACGCCATGGATAGCCTTGGGGCATACCATGGCTATGCCATGGACCTTCGTGGGGTGCACGATGAGGCCCACCGTAGTTCACCGTGACATACGCCATGTGTTAATCCATGAATCATGCTATGGGGGGTATCTGTGGGTGATTCCATGGTTATCGTAGTTAACCGTGGCATACGCCATGGGTTCACCCATGAATCATGCCATGGGGGGTGTCCGTAGGCGAACCCATGGTTATCCGCCTTATTAAACCGTGGCATACACCATGGGTTCATCCATGAATCATGCCATGGGGGGTGCCCGTGGGCGAATCCATGGTTAGTCATGGTATATCCTGTGGATAAACATGGGCTCACCCATGGACTGCGCCATGCGCTGTCATCATTATTCTACCCATGATACTACGAATACGATACTTCGCCTTCAATGATACTATTAATACTATAACTATATGGCATGGATCATACCGTGGCAACGCCACTGATGATGCCATGGATAGCCGTGGAGCATACCATGGTTATGCCTTCGACCTTCGTGGGGTGCACGATGAGGCCCACAGTGGCTAAGATTGGCATACGTCATGGGTTCATCCATGAACCATGCCATGGGTGGTGTCCGCGGGCGAACCCATGGTTAGTCATGGTATATACCGTGGACTGCGCCATGGGCTGTCCATCTAATTCAATGATTATTATAGCCGGGGGCCTATAGAGCGCGAAGCGCAAACCGCCATATTTGGCGTGCGTAGCAAATTAACCGCTTTCAACTCACTTCACGGGCCCTTGTCATCGAAAACTGCCGTTTGCAGTTAACTTTATTTTACACTGAAAATGAAGCCTGCGGGTCTTAGCTTCGTCGGTGGCCCTCATTGGGCCACCGGCGAAGCCCCCGTGTAAATGTAGTTAAGATAATCTTCAGGTCTAAGATCGCTGGATTGACCCATCTCCGCCCTCTCAGACGTTCCCGTGACTGGATACCACGCGCTTATTGTATGCGTTTCAGAGTTGCGGTAAAGAGTAAAACTTTCAATATATATAAAATTGTCAAGCACTTTGGATATGGATACGTATTCATCAGGCTATTATGTACTTCGAGGTACTATTCAGTGTATTCGCCTCTATTGCCACACGCATGGCATTATCTCTGTCAGTACCAACTGGTCAATATCACGTACAGGAGGGGGCTACGGTTGAAGAAGTATAAGCTAAAGAGAAATGCTGTTTTAACAGAGGCCAAGAATACATGACTACTTCGAAACAATATATTTCACCCCCTCCCCTCTATACGGTACCTGGTACAATGGGGGGATTGATCGTAATTAATTAATTTTGCAGAAGAGAGACGCGTGTGTGTTCTTCACATTAAATTGATGTTTCCACCCATATAATAGACACCCAGCAAAACCAGTGTCCGTGCCGATACCTCCTGCTAGAGAGACGAGCTCTGTGGCTTCAACGTGAGATATTATAGGAGGGAAATGCATTTTAGAGGGACGCGATAGATATTTAGAGGGGGGAAAACATTTAGTTAACTAACTAATTTTTAGTTTGTGAGGGGGGGGGCGCGGTAAATAATTATTTTTGCAGAAATTATTATTTTGTTTTGGGTTTCGAGGAGACACGCTCAGTTCCATACTACCCGTGAAGAAGAATTGTTGTGTTTGCCATCCGACAAGGTATGATTCCGAATCCACTGACAAAGAGAAATAATGGTGTTCAATATAATATATAATTAGTTTTTGGTTTCGAGGAGAGGTATAGTATAATGTGAAATTTAATAAATTAATTGTGGATACCAGGTCCTATCCCCTACCAGGTAGATCATACCGCCTCATCATCACTAGGATCCTTCAAGGCCATCCTGGCTTTCCGGGGCACTTCTGAGATTAGCTCTCGTTGCTGACCCCTAGAGTGTGGTAGCACCACGCAACCCCACCTCGGTGTGTCTCCACACCCAAACTGAACGAAGATATCTATCATACCTGCTGCGGGACTACCGTCCCAATACCAGGTAATACATAAATACATACATACCGTACTACATATCATACCAGGTATATATCATACCAGATAATACGTATCTAAACTAGGTACCAGGGGTATACATTAAGGAGCCACGCCGGGCAATTTTTTTGTGTTTTTGTTGATTATTCGAGAAAATAAAAATAAAAATAAAACAGCAGAACCTATGTTATTTCTAGTATATATACCCTAGTGGTAGGAAACACGCCTTATGAAAACGGAATAACTCCCGAACCCTTGCTGATTAGGATGTCGTGTTGATCTTTGAAGAAAGCTTACATTGGCAGCTATATTTCTCGTACTGCTGCCAGATCAATTCGACGCATTCTTCAACCCGAAAAAACCCTGAGACGAACGCTAAAAATAACATTCCGCCATCTATTGGTCAACTTGAAAAACAAAAGTCTCTCGCGCCACCGATGTTATTTACCGTTGAACTTCGGTGACAATGCAAACCACTCATATTCCGACCGATGCAAGCCTAAGCCTCTAACAGAGCTCCGCTATCGGGAAAGCACGAGCGCTGCAGCGTAGTTATACGTGTTAGGGGCTGCAGAATGACCCAAATTCAGCAATAGCTTTGCGGGATAAAAACACAACAACGCGTACTTTTAGTGATCTGCTGGTAGTTCAAAACATATTGGGGTGAATGAAAGATTTCTTCAAAGATCAACACGGGGTAGGAGTTCGGTCTGGTTCGAGAGGTATGCCGTTTTCCGTAAGGAGTGTTTCATGGCCACTATTATACTGGAAATAGTACAGCTCCTGCGAACAATACAATTTTTACAAAAAAAAGATAAAAAAACGCATACGAAGTAGGAGTATAATATGGCCGGCGCAGCCCCTTAAACAGATGAGTTAAACAACAGTCAGCCCTGAGTGCTTGCTCAGTGGGTATGGTGTATCATGAGAAGTACCGTAACAATAATAGGGCCTGTCTTGCAGAGTGAGTTTTTGTTTTGCGACACACCATAACCCATGAGTGAGGTAGCAGTCAGCGCTGCCTGCTAGCTCAGTAGCTCAGTAGTTATGGTGTATCTCCATAATTTACCCGCCCCGCCCCCCTCGCATGCTGGTTGCTAGCTCTCGGTGGTTATGGCGTATACCTCTAACATCTACCACCTCCCCCCCCGGGCGCGTGCATACTGGTTAGCTAAGTGGCTTGGTGTACCTCTCGAACACCAGTTTATGTACTCCTACAAATGCCAGACTCAGGTAACAGCCAGCCCTGAGGGCCCGTTTTAACGAAGAAAAAAAATGAATACAAGTATTCTTTTTGAATTGGATTGGATTTAATTTGGACTGGATTTCAGGAAAAATACGAGTTTGGGTCTTATCGGGAAACGGCGCATGAGTTCTTCAAAAAAATAATTAATCGGAATAACGCACCACGTCACACAACGCCCAGCCTACAAACACCAGCGACCTTGGACGGGGGCGACAGCTTGCATCATCGCGTGCGCGCCGCCGCCAGCCTCTTATTTTTTTGGAGGCGCAGGCTAGGAAGCTGTCACTCTCGGGGTCTCTGGGATGGGCGGAGAGAGACCCAAAACGCCACGCGCTAAACAGAAACGGCGATGCAGCTATCGAAGTCTTGGGCGCATCCTCTGTTTTTTTGCTCGATTGCTCGGTTTTCTTGAGGGTTTGCTGATTGAGCAGGCAGAAAAACGAGATTGCGGCCGCAATGATCTTTTTTGAGGCGCCACCGCTGGGGTACGATGTGCTATGACATGTGGGCGTGGGCGCGGCCATTGCTCCGGTCGCCTTTCGTTGAGGTTCGCGTTTTATCGCCTCGGTGGTGGTCGTCGACAAAGCCGAAACAGTCCACAGACTGCCTCGGGGACGTTGGCCCAGTGTGAACATGCCATGTCAAGTTGGATCAACTCCTCAAATTGATTTCGATTCATTTCAAAAGAATTCCAAAACGAGTTCTCTGAGATTTCAACTAAATCGAACTTCCCTCTCTCCAAAATGAAAATGTCTTCTTGGTGAATGATTTTTTTACCAATCAGAACCAACTTGATTTCAATTCAATTCCAAAAGTTGAATTCGATTCATTGTTTTCCCTCGTTTTTAAAACGGGCCCTTAAACTCTACCGGCCTTCGAGAAAAGCGGCCTACCAGAAAAATGTTTCCGAGGGGTGTGTGTTATATGGTGCCATGCATACACCTCGTACGATACATCCATCCTTCTTGTCACCGGAATGATATTAACATCGCGGGCACCACGCTGCAACCTTTTTTTGTAGTCTAGAGGGGGGGGGGTGGTAACGTCCGCTTCTGAACAGTGCTGCTCTTTTCATATTCGGCCGCTTGCTGGAGCTTGGCGTCTCGACTAAGTGGTGGTAGTCAAACAAAAACTATGCGGCTTGATCTGATTCTTGATTTATTTGCTGTCGGCGTTACCGTGGTTAATTAATTCCGTTTAATTAGCTGGCGTCTCGACTAAGTTTTTGTGGTAGTCGACAAAAAATATGCGGCTTGATCTGATTCTTGATTTGTTTTCGGCGTTTCCGTGGTTAACTAAACGCTTTAGGACTGCACTCCCGTTTTCGGGGATGTATTGGTTGGAATTAGACTCACACACAGTACATGTCTATGTACAATGCAGTATTGGGTTGACGCGTGCTACGATAGAGGTTGCACTGTTAGTTTTTTTTGTTTCTGAATAACGGGGCTCTTTAACCCAACATCGTCCGAATATCATTCTCGTTTTGCGGTGTGATTTTTTGGTATGCCTAGTCCATGGGTTGGTTCATCAGGCTGCCCTTCCAATTTTCTCAAAAACAGTTTTTGGGTGTCGTATGGAGCTCCTAAAGTGAGGAGCCTCAGAAAGAAAATGGTATACCTCTATCGTAGCATGGGTCGGTTAGTAACGCAAGCGGATGAGTAACATCCGCGTTGCTCGTCTCCGGGCCCGATTTTTGTTTGTTAACATTTTAACACAAAAAGCAGGAGGTATTTGCGGAGTGTTGAGACTGATGCAAGATAACTCGAGCAAATAAAGAGAAACTGGTCAGTTTAGAACAAAAATAGAGGTGACGGACTGAAAAATGTCAAGAGAAAAGTGACAAGAAGAAGACGGAAATTGAAACACGACGACAACAACAAAAATGAAAAACGAGTGACGAAGTGAAGCCGGCGTGGAGAACAAGCTAAGGCGACTCGAAGGACGAACGAAAAGAAGACATGATGAAGGTCGTAAGATACGCAAGACGTAACCTGATCGGACTTGCCAGACCAACCACAAAAAAAAGAAATCTATCCGGTAGCAACGGCAAATGATGTGTGAATTGTGAACGAAGGAAGCGTCCAACGAGGACGCAAGACATCGCAAGACACCCGGCATGGGAGTTTTTTTTTATCTTCTCATTTATTATTTTCACCCGCGTCGAATTCTGCTTAGCCGCGCTCTCTGCAATAATTGGTGTCTTTCGAGAAAAAAGCCCTGTGCTTGAGCCGGGGTTCGAACTCGTGACGTCCAATCTAAAGAGTTTTCGAGGGTAACACTGAACCATAGGGGACGATACCATATAGCAAGAAGAAGTCGGTAAGGAGACCAAAAAACAACAAGGAGAACAACAACAACACAAAAAACAGAACGAAATAACCGTAAAAAAAAACCCCATGCACTACCGAAGCCACAACCACCCAGATGACAACTACCACTACTACAAGGGCAACCACACTATGGTAGCTACTAATAATGCGACGACAAATTCCCATCATGATAACATTAAAAACGAAGGCAGGTGTACGTACCACGTGGAAGAGAGAACACAAAGCCACAACCACGACCACTGTAACGACAAGGACAACCACCAGCACTATTAATAGCACAAACTGCTGTAACCACCACAAAAACTACCAGCAACACTAAATCGGTACGAACTACTAAGATGAAGGGGATTGAAGTCGGACCGTAGAAAGCGCAAGGTGTATACCAGTATACCGTAGCCGACGACGAAGCGACAATCCCAAAATATATAGGAAACGCCACCGCTACGACAACCTCTGCAGTCGTGGCACGACACGAAAGCGGGGGTGCTCGCGACTCTGCGACTTATCTCAGGGACAGACACACAACCCCGGCGTGGTGTGCTACAGTAAATTGAACTCATGGTAAACATGCTTGTTTTAGACTGGCCGATCAGGGGTACAGCTGGCCGTTCAGGGGTCAAGCCGTCGAGAACGACTTTCATAGCGGTTTTAGACAGGGATCTGCGACAGCCTTCGTATTTTCCGTTTTTTTTATACTCAGGGCTGAAGCCCGGAGAATTATAGACCTCGAACAAAACCTGGCTCTTGGGGAAAATATTAACGACCGAGCCGAGATGAACAATTCCACGACCTATTAAGTAGGTCCACGAAAGGAAACAGATCGTAAAATATTGACGAGGTTGGGTAGTTTTGTGACACATGCTACTAATAGTAGTTGATCCATTCATTTTTCTAAGGTATCAGTCTGTTGGGTTACTGGTAAAAGGTTAACCAATCGCTACCCAAACTCAGCCTTATAACACTCACGTGTCGGATCGGGTCAGATCAGAGGAGGTTTTCGAAATGTCACGAGTCGGTTCGGGTCGGGTCGGGTCGGGTCAGGAGGCTTTCAAACTCCCACGGTCGGGTCGGGTCGGGTCGGTTCTGGTCGGGTCACCCTGACACATGCTATAGAAGTATACGATAGGGGTGTTGTTCCATGCTACGTACGATAGGGGTGTTGTTCCATGTTACGTACGATGGGGGTGTTGTTCCATGTTACGTACGATGGGGGTGTTGTTCCATGTTGCGTACGATAGGGGTGTTGTTCCATGCTACGTACGATGGGGGTGTTGTTCCATGTTACGTACGATAGGGGTGTTGTTCCATGTTTTTTCTGAGGTTCCCCTACTTGGGGGGCTCTGTGCGTCATCCAAAACTAAACTTTTGAGAAACATTGCGAGCTTAACCCGATGAACCATCCCATGGCCTATGATAGGTACACAACGAATTATATTGGCAAAACAAGAAGGGAATCTCCCGACGATTTTGTTGGGTTAAGGAGCTCCGTTGTTCAGAAAACATTTTAGCCAAAATGTACTACCTCTATCGTAGCACGCGTCGAAAGTCGTAATTTTCCTCCTGGTTTTGGAGTAATTCGGCTTTTACAATGCTTCCGAGGGGTGTGTGGCAGACACTTGTCATATACCTGGTAGGGCATATTGACAAGGTCGCGATTTAGTGAGCACATAAGCACGGATGTTCCTTCAATCAGGGGCGACGACGCGAGGGAGCGAGCGAAGCGCCAAACACGAAATACAACTGTTGTTGCTCGCAATCGATGAATTGAACTGGTACCTGGCGCGTTAAATCCACCGCGGCGCGATTCTCGATCCCTCCCCCCCGCACCCCACCTGGTCAATGAAAACCCGGCGTGCTCCGCCCCGTCATTGTAGGGATGCGAGGGTTTAAGGTCATACGAAGTACGTCTACAGCCATGCATGACAATGAGTACATCCTACTCCCCGCTCCCCAAGTAACAGGCACCCGGCATCAACAAAAAACGCACAGCCGCTTTATCTCTACAACCCTCACGATCGATCGATTAGAGATCACGCCTTACAGTATTGCCCCCCGCGAACGACCCAAAATATTGCGCCGCACGTCACTATACAATGACCAGGGCGAAGCGGTACATATGATGCAAGGATGGTGGCCCAAGGCAATCGACGCTAAAACTGCGGCGCGCGACAGCTTGGCCACTCACGCGGTTGTAGACACGAGGCCCAAGAAGGAGAGCACCGCGGGGTTCGTGACGGCCTCCCGAATCAGCAGAAGGCTCTGGAGAGGCAGGACAAGAGGCGACGGGGGGGGGGGGGGGAGGGGCGT
>JAYJME010005285.1:0-10230 GCA_036873775.1 Costaria costata
CGCGCCCCTCCCCCGGTGTCCTGTTCCTTCCTCGTACTATTATCCTTGTCTGTCCGTCCCCTGCCCCCGCCTTAAGGACCCCTGCTCTAACCTGCCCATCCTGGATGCGGCTTGCTGCTGCCTTGTCGGTCTCTGGCCGTGCAGCTTCGTTCCGTTCCTTATCCCGGAGCTAAGAGACACGGTTCATCGCTGCCCCAACTGCTGCTTAGTCTTGGGGCGGGCGCAACACATCCGCTGAAGCCTTTCGTACGAGTGTAGTACTGTGCCGGCCCTCCGATAAGATACCGATACCGGGATACTGGCCCATCAGACTAAAGTTTTAGTGCGTGAGCAAGGGTGTTTCTTGTTTGAGGAAGGGTGTTTATTATTTGAGGAAGGGTGTTTCTTATTTGGAGAAAGGGTGATTTTTTTGTTGGAGACAAAAAGTTTGTTATTTGAGGTGTTTCTAATTTGAGAAATGGGGTTTCTTCTTTGAGAAATAGGTGTTTCTTGTTTAAGAATGGGTGTTTATTTTGAGAAAGGGTGTGTTCCCCACTGAGTTCAGTACAACCTCTTCCCGAATTGCGAAATCTCAGACTGAGCCTCCTGCGAGGCTGTTTCTTACCTACCAGAGGACCCGCGGTTTATATGGTATGTACGCATTTTGCGTATATTTATTATGCACCCCGTTGTTGCTGTTGCTGTTGGTCTACCCGGCGAACGTGCTTGCACGCTGCAGTAGCAGTAGGTACTAATAATACTGCAGTTGCTGCAAGTAGGAGTACTATTGAACTGCAGTAGCTTATGTAGGTAAACCCTTTTATATATAGCTGCACCCGTGTTTTTGGGTACAGCATAACCACTGAGCTGACTGTCAGGATTGATTATTAGCTCTGTGGTTAATTTTTGTTAAGAGGAGATACGCCATAACCACTGAGGTTACAGCTGACTGTTAGCTCAGTAGCTATGGTGTATCTCTAACAAACCTACTTGGATTTTCGGTAAGATAGCTTTTGCTGCAGTAAAGGAGTTAACCCCTTTAGAGCCGGAAACGGTTTTTGGGGACAAAAATACTTGGAAATAGTGTGGATTCTTTTTCGGGGTAGTGAAAGGGTTAAGGGGCTGCTGCGGGTCTTTGCTGTCTGTCGCCTTTTTCCAAGGAGGAAGGGGCGACACGCTTGGGCGCGAAGGCAAATCGTTTTTTTTTGCCGGGAGGAAGAGAGACGGTTGCGCGAGGAGGCAACTAGGTGTCGGTGACGTTTTTGTTTTTTGTTGTGGTTAATAGTCTATTCAATCAGCCGTGTTTTGTGGTTGGGCCTGAAAAGTGCACAACGCGAGGTACTGCTCTGGACGGAAATATAAGGACTTTTTAGTCATCACTATGGATACCAAACGGGCCTTATATATCCGTCCAGTTACCTGGACAGCAATATAAGTACCTGTTAGGAATCAATAAGAAGACCAAACGGGCCTTATATATCCGTCCAGTTACCTGGACAGTAATATAAGTACCTGCTAGGAATCAGCAAGAAGACCAAACGGTCCTTATAAAACCGTTCAGCGTGGTACTAGGTGGGTTCGAGTTGGAATGTGTACTCGTACGGCTGGACGAGGTGCTAGGTTGGATGGATTTGACACCAGGGGCAGCTCGAGGTGCTTCTGCTATTTGGCTGTTGGTTGTTGAGTTTTGTGCATCAAAGGGAGGGGTGGATTGTTCGCTAGAGTGCTTATTTTTTGTATTGCTTTTTTATTTGCGTCACTGGCTGACGCTGTGCGGTTTGCTGTTGTTGTATCATAGCACGTACTGCTGTAGACGGCTTTGGTTTTGTACGACTTCCTGTTGTTGTAGAACGTACTGCTGTAGACGCCTCATTGTAAATACAAAATCGTAACAAAGTCGTACGTACACGTATGATAGCCGTCTGTCGATGGGACACCTTGAACATTAAGTGTTTCTGTCGGGCTCTCCGCCTCCCCCCCCCCTATCTATGTTGTTTCCGTACTCACGCGTCAATTTATTCGACCAATTGTGGCACGAGATGGGTATTGGTTTTGGAAAAAAAAAATGAAACAATTATCCTGTGACTTCTAAGGCGCGAGTTTGTATTGCGGGCCCGAGCCCATGCCGTTTGGGTGCGTTTGTGCTGTTTTTTCGGGGCGGGGTAAAAATCACATACCGATACTCTTTGTGGGAAACGTAGGTCAGACATTTTTCTGCTGTTGTTTTGTGCGTTAGCTTTCGCGTTAAAATCCCGCAATATTTACGTACGTCCCTTTTTCGGGAACAAACTACTTGGAATTTGACTAGTTTTTTTTGTTTACAGTACGTTTTTTCTACCGAAACTACCGGTACAGCAGTACCGGCGGGCGAGGGTCCTTAGTCGGAAGCAATTATTATTTCAACGAAGAGATTATATGATACAACATTGACCTTTATACAAGTTAAGCTGTCTTCGACTCCGGCCATCAGATGGCCCACACCAATCGGCTGACCACGTGCCGTTACGTCCCTGAGATCACGCCGTTCGGAGGGGGGGTAACGTTATACCTCGACCTGGTAATGGTAAGGCTTAGGCTTACCCCGGGTTTGGTAATCGATCAATGTTTACCCCCAGCGGAGGTAACTCTTCACATTTTCCCTATTGTAAAGAGGTCACATTTTTCCACTGACATGGAATGAGAGATTGATATAAACGACAGGATAAGCCATCATAATGTGCATAATAATAGTTGTTTCCAGAAGACCTACCTTCGCACCATCCACCTCTCGCCCGGATAAATTTGTCACGGACGGTTTCAAAACCTCTGTGGTTTGCCACCAGGTCCGGGCATAAGCTCGCCGTGAAGCTTGCTTAACCCTTGTACTACCCCAAAAAAGTATCCCACACTATTTCCAAGTGGTTTTGTCCCCAAAGACCGTTTCCGGCTCTAAAGGGGTTACACTGTGTATTTATTACCCTCCAAACCAGCAGAATCGCCACAATTTCGCAATTTCGTCGTTTAACAGCTCCTCTCTCGTTTCTTTTTACAGCCATGGCTTCCAATTCAGAGGGGATGATGTTATACCTCGACCTGGTGAGGCTTACTCGGCTCCGCAATCGATCTTGCCTAAATATCCCCGGTAGCGCCGGAGGTAACGCTTTCACAATTTTCGAATGATAAGACTGAGTGAGATAATAAAAACGTTGATGAACGACAGGATAAGCCACCATCATGTGCATATTATTGGTTTCCCCAAGACATCTACGTACCTCTCGTCCGGATAAATTTGTTAGCGACGGTTTCAATAATAATTTGCTTGCCTCAAAATACTGCCGTGGTTTGCCAGGTGCCGGCGTAAGCTTTGCCGTGAGCCAGGCAAAACCTGTGTATATTACCCTCCAACCAGCAGAGTAACCACAATTTCGTCTTTTACCAACTCGTTACTGGTTTCCTTTTACAACCATGTCAGGTAATTTTCATGGGAGTTCAAAGTCTGGTGGAAGTTGCAGCATGAACGCCCGATTCCCGACATCTGAAACAGGCCTTTTTTGTGACGTGAAACGAACTGCGTAAATACTCTTAAGGTCTTTCTTCCAAGCTTGCCCTGAAACACGCACAACTGCAATTAATTGTATTTCCCTCCAATTCAGGTGAGTTGCCACAATCGCAATGTTCGATTCGATTTTCTGTTTCCATTTACGTCTGGCAGTTTCAGGGAAAAGAACGGAAGTTGAAAAAAAAAAAAAAAACGCCCGACATTGTTGTACCATTTGAAACAGGATTTTTGGTACCGCAAGACGACCAACTGCTGGCAATTAAATTAACACCAGGCCATTTCTTCGGCTCAAGCTTCATGGTTTTTGGTTTTGAACATCTAATGTTGGCTTCGTTGGTATGCTTTCATTATTTATTAGCAAAACGAACGAGCACCCTGATAATGACCCAACCCGGATCGACAGATCATCGGCAGGTGCCTGGTGTCACATTCGATAGCTGTGCC
This sequence comes from Costaria costata, assembly GCA_036873775.1. NCBI lineage: Eukaryota > Phaeophyceae > Laminariales > Agaraceae > Costaria > Costaria costata. Next base: position 3,962 of record JAYJME010005285.1, read on the forward strand.
TCCAGTAGGTCATGTAGGACAATTTTAATGAATGCCGATCACACGTTTAACACGACGAAGCCGAAAACCCTCAAGAATCAAATAGAAGGGTCATTACAAAAAACAAAAACGCCCACAGCGCGGATATTCTTAACACGCAACCGACTCCGCCTACAACAAATGTCAGCCCGCCTACCGGTATGCACACAAACACAATCGAGAGGCAACTGGAGACTTGCGAAACCACAGCCCGAAAGCCCAACACTCCATATTAAGCTCAATAATTACAGGAATGAGTTGAACCAAAATGTACACGCTCGACAAAAGTCAAGGATTTCCCTCTAACGGCGACGACATCCGAAAGAAAACCTTACAGCAAACAGCAGTAGAGACCCAAGATCGACCTAACGCCCCGGGCAACTTCTAATTTTGCTGGGACCAGCTTAAGCAATCGAAGTCCACCTTTTCATCACGACGGATGTCTAAATACTCCTAGAAACGACTGCTGCAGGTCAAACCATCGCATCCACATCCCCCTTCCACGAAACTACCCTTCCTTTCGTTGCGTAGCTTCAGATTTTTGGTAAAATTCTACAAAGAAAACTGACATTGATCGAGACCCGAAAGGAGAAAGTTCTTGCTAACTTAAGAGTTCCACACTGTGCATACGCGTATAGATACAAAAAACGTTGACACGGTACGTCCGAATCAAACAAAATCTACTGCAACCAGGCTTTCTCCCCACAGCTTCGACCCGAGACCCGAACGACGCCCCGGAAAAGACGTACCAGGTTCTCTGTGCAGCAAACTGGCACGTGCCCGCATACCCACAAACACACACAAAGAGGCACATGAGCCAAAATAATTGTTGGTCACTTTCCGCTAGCTTGTTAAGACGCGTGCCTATGGTGGTAAAAACCAAGAACCTTTCGAGCCCTTTTTCACGCAAGAAAAATATGCGATCATGCCCGAAATTGAACCCATGCAGACCACCATGCTCAGAAGCGGACGATTTACCCACTAATCTATATTTGAGACTCAGTACGCTATTTAATACATGGTAGTCGGTAGTGTCACGCGTACGATACATCTAACAACAATCAACGGCAAAGGGCCGCCTTTTTAAGCCAGTGCTTCTCCTTGCAGAGGGGGGGGGGGGGGACGATACAACGGTGGTGCCCTAGGTAGACGCGCTTTTTCTTCTGGCTTTCTTTTTTCTCCTCTCTCGGCTTTCGTCGTCTCGTTGTTTCGCGTTTTCGGTGGCCGGCTCGTCCATTTCTCTTCGTCGCTTCTGCTCCCGTCACGGACACAAGCGCAGTAGTGAGGGGGGGGGGGGGGATGGCAACAACAGGGTAACGAACATTAGAAAGAAGCTCGAAAAACAGAATATAGCGTCGACGACGAATGCCTGTATCGTTGCCAGTGTGCTTCCCTTCAGCCAACTGTGTCGCTGTGCACCTTGTGCTGGGCACCCCAGATATGAGGAGGGGGGCGGTTGATGGCAAAAGGGAAGACACCTTAGAAAGAGGCATCGACCAACAACATTTGCGTCACATCAACGACCGCATGTATTATTTTGTCAAGTGTGCTTGTTCAACCACATCGCTGCTCACTTTGGGGTTGGGCATATCGGGCACCAGCACGCCCGATACAGCAGCGCGCGTCGGCTATTTTTTCGGACCACTTGTTCAACCATTTTACAAATTTCAGAAAATAGTTGGAAGAAAAGTTCAACCATTTCATATCTATCGTACCATTTCTTCACAAAAAATACACCAGCGGCCAGCAGCACTAACGCTGAAGCAACGATGCAAACGACGTCCCAAGCTCAGCTCGTGTGCTACAACACAAAATACAGCACGGTAGAGATAAAAACAGCGCCTACGCACCCAACCCGTACCAATCAAAAAGCTGCGCCAAAAAACGGAAGCATCAGCTCGGGTCGGCATACTCACGCATCCGAGGCATTGCAGCGGAAGCAGCGTAAAATTGGCACACAACGCATGTTCTAATATATGAGGGGTATGTCGTGAGGTCAACTTTATTTTTTACCCTCCATCCACCTCGAGGAAAAAAAAAAAAAAAAAACGACCCCAAAATAATAATAAAAAGTTTCGACGGTACATGAAAGTATTTTTTTTGTAGATGTTTGAAATGCAATATCTGAACACAGAAACCTAAAACAGAAACAAAAACAAAAAACAAGGATGTGGGCCAGAACGGAGAGCAGGCTCCACGGGTCGGTGCGAGAAGGGCGCATTTCTGCGCCACAGCCGCGGTGACCGGAGACCGCGCCTAGTGTCCGAACGCGAAAAGGTTTAATATCCCAAAGCACCGGCTTCTATCACTCATGGTCAGGAGTGAAGAGAATTTGACAAGGTTTGGGTTGTCGACTGTAAGAGTCATGTATGTGAGTCCAACTGAGCTCCTATCATCAGTTGTAACCCGTACCGCAGCAGATAAGCAGACAACCAGACGAATAGCTTTTACTCTAGTTATATTAATAATCGCCCTCGTTCAATCATCCACGCCAAGCGCGCGGTGACGGCCACCGCGTCCGTAAATTAAAGGAAGGGGACCCTGAGCAGAACAAATTTTAACTCAGTAGGTAGGACGTGTACGCGTTACGCTATGTACGCAAAATACAGCACCACTTCCAGGATTTCGTGTGACCCAAGCATATATTAGAAATCAAAGTAAGCAGTTGAAATTCACCCACCTTAGACGGCGTTTTCTTCGGAGTTTGTAGAGAATTCGCGTCGTCCGTGGCTCGCGGGGGGGGCAGAGAAGGGGACGGCAACGCAGACGCCTTCTCAGGCGTTCGTCGGTCCCCCTTCGCTTCCAGCGCTTCGTAGATATGCTGCAGCTGGAACAAAGTCTCGTCAGGTATTCGGCACACCAGCTCCGCAGAATTGGGCTCGTCCCCGAGGGAGGCGTCGGCTCCGTTTCGGTCCGAGTTAGACTCTGGTGGTCGGTTGTCGAGGACAAACCTGTCGTGGTTTTCGTTTGGTGCGTGGCAGCGCGGAAAGGGGGCGAAAAAGCGGGAAGGGGGGTGTACTCAACACCAGGTATCATGCAATGCCCGTTGTACGGCCAAGGACCCTCGCATCCCTACAGGGGGGGGGGTACTCATATCATGCACGGCCGTAGTCGTTGACCATAGACCCTCGCATCCCTACTATGCCGGGACGGAGCACGTCGGGTTTTCACCGACCAGGCCCTACAGGGGGGGGGTAGGTTTACAGCAAAAAATATGAGTACGCTAGAGATCACAATACTCTCGTCGTTTGATATCATATTGTACTATAAACGTAAAAATAAATTACTCCGTTTAATACGAATGGTGTAAATAAAAAAATACTACAGGCTATATATACGTAAAATGCCCGTCATATAGCAGCCTACGTAAGTCGTATGATACATGCCCACATGACAACAACAAAAATATGTCTAGAATTGTTCACCAAAAATGTCGGGCGTGGTTTACACCCCTGAGAAACGAGGCGAACGGGGACGCAAAAGAGCGAACCCCATTCCCCTCCTCAGACATGCTTGTTATCGCGCCCACCGCTTCATCGAAGGAGCAAATAAATAAATAAATGAGCTCAGAATCCGCGAATTCTTATTGGCCGCCTTGTGCGCCGCAAACGCCATTTCCCCGGGGCTGGGCACGCGGCCGCCCCGGGGCTTTTTGGGCGAGGCAGTGACTCTAATAGGCGGCCGTCTGTCCGAGAAAACGGAAACACTCGGGTAAAAGTATAATACCTGGTACGATAACGTGAGGCGCTAACCCTCATGGGATTTGAGAGCGAAAACTATTAGTAGTCGAACAAAATCAGGGATGCATGTTACTGCAGAAGAGAGTGAAATACCGGTTTGATATGCTACTCGTACTCGTACATACGAATATCATACTCCAAAATATAGCCAGTTGTGACCAAACGCTCGCAAGAACCGGAAACCTCAAAACCTTCTATACTATTTTGGCGGTTACTCGCAAAGGTACGGCAGCGTCGGCCAGACGAAAGCAAGCAACGGACGCGGGGCTGCTGAGGTATATATGGTACGATCATAGAGTGGGGTACCCGATCTTCAATGCAGAGAGTTGGACGGCACGCGCGCTGCATGGTACTACCCACACCCCTGACAGATCATCAATTTCCACTTGTTTTGTCTAGATCTTTCAGGGCAGATATATTTCCTGATCTGTCACGATCTAACTCACGTTGCCGGGTGGGAGCCGTAAAATCTGCATTACCTATTAGAACGGCACGTTTTCTGGGTTGGAGCTGTCCTATGCAGATAGATCCTGCACAGCAGCGTCGTCTCATAGCGGCAGTTTACTATTAATAGGGTCTAGATTATCTAGATCATGATCTGTCCGACGAGTAACCGCGCTCACGCCATAGAAGACGGTCGATAAGATTACACTAGTCATCTAGTCATGGTTGTTGGCGCTACGACTGGGCTCCCAAAGGGTTCACACCTTGGACAGATCATGATCTAGATCATCTATACATTAACCTGCCGTTTTGAGATGATGTGTAGGATCTGTACAGTACAGATCCTACCCAGGAAACACGTGCTAGATCATGCAGATTGTACGGCTTCCACCCGGCAACATAAGCTAGATCACACCAGATCAGGAAATAGATCTTCCCTGAAAGATCTAGATCATGCAGTAGTAATCGATGATCTGTCCGAGGTGTGAAAGGGTTCACCTCCAAACTACGAGTACTTGAGTTGGAGTAGATAACAACGGCATTCGAAATCCGAACACAAAACACTCCGGGAGAAGAATCGGTGGCTGTGCGTGTGCATGTACATGCGCAGGGCACGACACCCGGAAGTCTTTCGGTGTACAAAACTGGGGGTTGGGCGCAATTAAACTCCTCGCACTAGCGAGATGCGATGGCCTCGCTGATCGATTTAGTGATGCAGTTGACCGAGGTGCGTCAAGGGAAAGAAAAGGGAACCCTGCACACAGCCAACCGGTCTCTCCTGCTCGGAGCAAAAGGCAGCATTGCATGATTATGATAGCGTGCGACATAAGTCTCGACTTTTGAGTAGAAAAGTGTTCGCGATGCGTTGTTGCGCTCGAGGGATACGCTCTAAAAAGGTGCATGTCAAGAGCAGTGTGCGTGACGCAGCGCAACGCAGACACTCATCGGCATCAATCTTAGTTGGGCGATGTAGCATGAACGAAACACTTTGCGCTCGCGGGACGCAACCCAAGCCGCCTACAACGAGTACTCGTACACCACTCATATCATGTGGTGCCATCGAAGCAGCCCAAAAGGGAATGAACCCAACAAAAGAAGCAGTTGGAGATGGAGCAAGCGCACCTGCGTAACCGCTTGATCATCTTAGCACTGGACAGGGTCTTTCTCTTGATTACGGAGAGCTCCGGCACACAGTCCATGCCCTCCTGAGTTGGACAGCGCGCCCAGTCAGCTGCGCGCGTCGGACTGAGTTGGGTGGGTGGGTGCGGTAGGTTTGGGGGCTTGGAACATTTCCCTTCTCCCTGCTTGAATCAGCCTCCAAACCGTTGGCACTCCCCGGTTCAACTGCGAGGCTGCCTGAGTTGTAGCAGCGTCTATCGATTGCTACGTACAGCACGCACGTGTTCCCTCACTACTTCGCGTTCTTCATGGCGGTCAATGAGCACCGGCCAGCGGTGGCTGACGTCAAGTTCGACGTCAAGGAGGGAAGCTCAATATGTTCGGCAACCTTCATCTTCGGGTACGTGAGAAATTTGAAATTTGATGCCTTCTCCTGCTTGCCTGCTTGCGTGCTTGCCTTGCCTGCTTGCCGGGGTGCTTGGGTGCCTGCTTTCATTGCAGTCCCAGTCTCCGAAGTACCCATTCCACATGTTGCTATTGCTGCTGCCGCTGCTGCTGTGCTTCTGTGTAACCTTGCTGTGATAGACTCTCAGTGGTGTCGCACTCCAGCAGCACGCAGCGAATATTTCAGTACGGTCATTCTGCTGACGAGAAGTTTTCATGGCTCACGACGGTCCACTGCACTCGTCCCTCGTACTGCTGTACACAAAGATGTCACGTCAAGGGAGGGAAAACGTGCGCTGTCAAGGGTTTAGGGCCGAGTGCTCCCCACTAAAACCTACCAGTAGTATTTTAGCGCCAGTCAGTGTTAGTCAAGGCAAAATAAGGCGAAATTGCTGTCTATCAAGGGTTGCAAGCGCTGTCTCCTGACATTTTTTTTTTTGTCCTTCCCATTTATTATCTTCGCTCTTCTATTAAACTCCAGCTCCCTCCCTTTTAATAATAGCA
>JAYJME010005286.1:0-10229 GCA_036873775.1 Costaria costata
CGGGATCATTCGGTGGAAAACATTGGTGCTGGCATGGGAGTCGTCATGACTTCCGTGCGCCACACCTGAACGCTTCTCATTCAGCCGTGGTAGCGTGTAGTCCTGTTTAATCACGCTAGTATACCTATTACCTCTTACGGGGGGGCATAGTAATCAAAACCCAGCATGGACAAACAAAACAATTCGTTTACCCCTATCAATAAACACGCCATATTAGGTGTTGAATGCTATGCTCCTTCCGCAATAGTGCACGGTGTTCGTGGTTCGTGGCCACAAAACGTCGCCGCTGCTGCTGCTGCTGCTGCTGCTGCTGCTGATAACGTTCTGATGGTCTCTACGAAGCCATAAACTGGTCCGTTATGGTGTCAAGAGCTTCGCCGTTGTCAGCAGCAGCGGCCAGTGCCCCTGCTCCCCACGCGACCCGATCAGTTATTGCTGGGAGAAAAGACCTGAGAGAAACAAACCGCCGCCCGAGCCGTACAGCAGAGAGCCCAGCAGGCCAAAGACTAGCGCTAGCATCGTGGCTGGAAGGCTGCGGTGGGACTCCGTTGTGCCGTGGAGTATACGGACTCCACCGCACCCAAAAGTAAGCGAAGCTACGCCCTCACGGAGGTCTGCTAACGCGGGGGGAGCGCTGTGGCTAACAACTGTCAACCAATCAGAAGATCTAAATCGATCACATCAATCAACATAAGGTGATGACGCCAATAAAGCGTCCTTGTTCAGACTCCCTGTAGGAAAAGAGTCGCCGGCACCGCCAGCCGAAAATCGAATTCGACCGTTTCAGGAGACTAAATCAACTGCGCTGCCTATCGAACCCTTCCAAGTTGTGAGCCAACCAGCTATCGAACCAATCAACTTGGGCGTCAACCAAATGACCAGTGGGTTCAGTCCATCAAGTTGACGAACCAAGTTAACCAGCCAACCGCATGCCTTAGTCGATCGATCAGCAACTGGCCCATCACCCAGACAACCGACCCAGCTTACCCGAAAAAAAGAATGGCAGCCACAGCGACAGCCACGGCAGAGAGAAGAGCCGAGAGCTTGGCCGGGAGGCTCTCGGACACGTACTTAGACAAGATGATTTTCTGCCATCCACGTGGGGCGAAAAAGAACGGGACGTGCCAAAGAAAGCGGGGAGTGTGTAGCGTCATACACAATGAAAATGACTACGTGTTGATTTAAGCTCTTTGGCTCAGGCTGCACCAAAGCAATCGATCCAAGTTCAATAATTTTCTGGTCAAGCAAAAAAAAAGGCTTCAGAGTAAGTCGGGCCTACTGTATTCCTCCGCTGCGCATGATTCGCGCTTGCTTACCAAAACATCAGGCGGGGGGGGTCTCGGAACCAAAAGGGCAAGCACCCGTTGCGCAGCGCAGCCTCGTGCGCTGTCAAGCGTCGCAAAAATTGTATGCGCGCGGAGCGGAACACTCCGTCGCCGCCTAGCTGCTGAGGTGGGGCGTGCTATCTGCGCTATTGAACCCTGCCGCCGTCCACCCCGATGCAGTTGACGAGATTCGCCGGGCTGAGTGCAGGAGGTACGCTCGGGAACCACAACCAACAAAGCATATGCCCCTTACCAGTACCACCGGAAAAGTAAAAAATTAACCCGATCGGCCCACAATAGTGACAACATTTGTCGGGCTAATTGACCGCATCAAGGGAGGCATGCTCACGAACCACAGCCAGCACAGCGTGCGCTCCTAGCCAGTGCGGCAAACAAGATAGGAAATCAACCCGCTGAGGACACTCTACTGCTGTTAGCACATGCGGTAGGGTCACAAAAAAAATGACATTTTAGCTCTATCGTCCAAAACAGAAGACTGAAACGAAAACTGGCCTCACCTTCTTTCGCGCCTTCATCTTACGCTCATTATTGTCACAATGTCGAGTATCCTTGACATTTACGGTCTCCTTCAACACTACATCGTCTCCCAAAATGAGTAAATAAAAATGTTATTTAATCCCTCTTCAGGTTTATAAATCTCGTTTCATACAATCGATTTCACCATGTCAAAGTGTCCTTGACATTTACCGTGTCTCCTTCGTTGCTACATCCTTGTCTTCCCCTCCGCTCCACTAAATATTGTTTCGATACTTTTGGTTATATAGTACTACCCACTAGCCTACAGAGTCACGTGACTAAGCTAGCTATTAATAGTCGGTAGTGCTAAACAATCAACAAATTGATGTAATGTCGAGCTCCTTCGTTCTGACCTCCGTTGCTGCCTCGGGCAGAAGCTCGCGACCAGGTGAGCCATTCAGAAAACGCCTTCCAGCCGCCAAGGGCCCCAATCTTCGATTGGAGGACACCGAAGGCTCGCCGCCGCCGTCTCCGTGCCCGTTCTACGAAAGACAATCGAAGTCAGCGCAGCAGCGGTTGCACCGGAACGTGTGTGAGGACTGCGCACGGATGGTGAATTGAGTGCATTTTTTCCACGGAGGGGCAATATATCAGTACTTTCGATCACGACCGTTCCCACCGGGCAAGAGTTCTTCAACTCCGTCTTCGGGCAGTCAGTCGCCGCCCCCGCAGCGGCAGCAGCAGCGGCGGCGGCGGCGGCGGCGGCGGCTGCAGTAGCTGCAGCAACAGCTGCAGCAACAGCAGCAAAAGAAGCAGCAGCAGCAGCAGCAGCAAAAGCAACGGCAGAAGCAGCGGAAGCAGCAGCAACAGCAACAGCAACAGCAGAGGCGGCACGTGGCATGTCTAGAGGTATGCCGGGACAGAGGAACGCTGGCAAAGGGAGCACACAGGCAGAGTAGAGACAACTACCCGTTCCAAGCCAACGACGCCTGTACAGCCAGCCAAGCTCGACGACAGCGGAACGGCACGGGGGCGTTTCCCTCGGTCAGGACAGCCACCGCCATTCAAGGTGGAGGCTGCTACCGTCGGTTTCCACTGGAAACAGCCTGGAAACGGCCTTTCCGCAGGTGACCGCCCGCATCCGATATCGTTGGCCGATATCCGCAAGCACTGCACGAACTAAAACGCCGCAAACACAAGCGCGCAACCTGTGGGAGACGCTAAGCGCACGTGCTCGGGCCACGCCTATACTAGGCTGGGCTTCTGGCTGTCACAGGGCAACGTTCGCGAAACCCCTTGGAAAACGCTCACGTGTGTGTCATGCGCGGAGCGAATCTTCGAGGGAGAACGAGATAGCGGAGATCGGGATCGGCTGCGCACAGCCTTGGGGTTGATTGCCTGCAGCACTCGAGACACGGTGGGAAAGCAGAAAAGCAAGCGACGAACAGCGGGCGGAAAGGGGGGGCGGTGTTACGGACATGGATGGTCACCGGCACCCACTAATAAAGTGTTCCAGGGTGCGCATCCGTTTGGTACAGTCGTGCAATGGCTGACTGGGCCGGCCGGTGGGTATGCCACGGCATCAGATCCAGACGTCGAGCCCGGTGTCGTGGGCGCGAGGCACAAAAACGCGCCGCTAGAGCTTCCTGCCTACAAGCACCAATCGCGCGCGTACCATGTAGGCTGGCACAGCGTTTTTCTTCGAGCTACGAGTGGCTCGGAAGACGGCACTGGAACGGGACAATCGTCCACTTCATCGACGTTTCGTAATCCAGAACAAAGAAAGAGTCGGGTGTGTCCATGCATCGTGGCAATCCACTGGGGGGCGTGCACAGAAACTAGCGCCGAAAGGCTGTTCGTCGTCAATAGCTTGCTCGAGGCATGGTCCGTTCACCGTGTACGTGCAGCAGTGCGCCTGCTTACAGGGAAGCGGGAAGCGCACCACAACCGTCTCCTCGCGACGGCAGCGCCGCAGGACAAGTCTAACTTAATATTTGCGACACCAGCTTGCACATCCTGCATTGTTTTCGCTTGGCCGCCAACAACGTCTCTGGTTGGTGTCCGACGCTTGGGTAAGAAATCCTTGCCGCAAGGGTCAGGCTTGCAGGTGGCATGTTGCGGTGGCTCAAGGCACCTTCTTGTCGCCGTGCTATTAATAGCCAATGGTGCAAAGCCGCCGCTCTCTACTTGTGTCTCTGAGGCTCGGGCGATCGCGCCCCGAAACACGAAGCTGTGGAAAATCCTCGCAAGAGCAGTGCCGTGAGGGCGTATAAAAACACCCCGTCATAAGCAGCAACAGCTTCCCCACCGTGGTCGAGTACCGTAGTGAGTTATACCGAGGATATCGCGCAATGGTAGAAAAACGCAGTGGGCTACACCAAGCACAATGTTGTTGCAAGGGTTGCGGGTTGTATTGTGTTTCATGCTCCGCGAATAGACATCGGGAAGTTGTCGGCAACAAGGGGGGGGGGTTGAGGGGGGGGGGCATTGTCATTTTCGTCCTCCCTCCTCACGCCGTCTTAACCCACGAACGCGCTTGAGCAGGCGTTCGCAAGTCTCGCCAAATCGACGCTTGACCTCAACGCTGTCAAGACTCCTGATCCATGAAAACGAAGGAACGAGATAGCCAGCTTAAGCAGGGATCCGACGCACGTCATAGCAACAGCAGCAACGATCACAACACCAATACCAACACCAACACCACCAACTTCAAACCAACACCAACACCACCACCACCACTAAAACCAACACCAACAACAACAGCAACTGCACATCCTTGTCGATGCAGCCTACTCATAACCTGCCCTTCACCAAACAGCACGCATGAACGCCAGTAAACGGAAACCCCAAGCATCGGGCACACCCCATTGTCCCCAACTAGCATACCCTAACATTGTGCAAAACTCACACGCCTCTGAGAGGACAGTGCAACGGACACCGTACCTCTGAACGCTAAATGCTATCGTTAAAAAGTAAAAACAGAGCGGCCCGAGGCCTCCAAGGGCGACGAGACGCAACTCAGCTGGTCCCGACCTCAAACAACCATAGGCAGTCGCCCGGCAATTGGCGCTGGCGCGGCTTTCGTGTCGGAAGGTCTGAAGCGGTTCGACCTTGTAAGGTTCGTAACGCCTATCAGAGTTCCGCTCTAAAAGATAAAGAGCACACGTGTCGAGTAGTACTACTACTGCCGCAGCTCGTACTGCTGATATTTCTACTACCGCCTGATACTACCGCCGCTGTTATGTATGATATTATACGCACCGTAACAATCTTACCCTTGGGCGGCCGCCCCTCATACTCTTGCCGCTTCGACTTAAAGACATATGTATGTACGTACAACAGTAGTACAACACTCGTAGTAATAGTACTTGTACATAAACTTTTTGTTATGTCTGTGACTACCGTTACCACTCCTGCTACTCCCACACTACTACCATTACACCACTGCTACTGCTGCTGCTCGTACTTTCCTTTCTTTATTTTCATCCCGTGTATTGTCTTTGACCCAGATCTGCGGTCACATAGCGCGCACTCCTCCTCCCTCACTACTACGGCCGTTACTGCTGTTGTTTATACCACTGACTCATACTCTAATACTTCGCAGTACTACTGTTACCTCTACGATGTGTATAATACGTACCAGTACGTACCCTGCCGGTATCACATACCAGGTATACCAGGTATCACCGATCACGCAATTGCAAAGGTCGGACAGATCACAATCTACATCATCTAGATCCTGTACCTGTCATTATGATATGTTGTGCAGAATCTGTGTGATACAGATCCAAAGCAGGAAACATGTGCTACGTACAATAGATCATGTCAGATCGTACGGCTCCACACCCGGCAACATGATCTAGGCCATGAAGATCAAGTACTATAGACCAGGGATCTGTCTGCCCCGAACGACACAGATCATGAACGGGGGTCTGATCTGTCCGATGTGTGCACAATTGGGCCGCCGTGCCGCCGCCCGACAAACGCACACAGTTCTACAGGGTACATTCAACATTCTCATTTTGAACTTCCATAGATCGGACAGATGATCGACTTCCACTTAATGATCTACATCTTTCAGGGCAGATATATTCCCGATCTGTTTGATCTATTAATAGCTCGTGTTGCCGGGTGGGACCCGTAACCCGTATAATCTGTATGTAGGGCATGCTGCCTATTAAGGGTCGTTCATATCGGAGCCATGAATTTCCAAAATTCCCAATATTATGCAATTTTCTGTATTTCCATTTTTTCCGTTTTGTTTTTCCATTTATTGGAACGCGAAGCCTTCCAAAAATTTTGCCCTCTGAAGAATTTTCCAATATTTTCACTTTTTTATCTTTTTCTTGTAAAAAAATACTTGAAATTATGGAGAAAAAGTTGCTCGACAAGAATGGCCCTATAATAGGGTGGAGCTGTAATGTACAGACCCCGCGCAACGTCTCACAAGGGCAGGTTAGGATCTAGATTATCTAGATGATCTAGATCGTGATCTGTCCGACGTGTGTCCAAATATCGAACATCAACAACGACTAAAGGCAGCATGTCCCTTCTTTGAGTCTCGAACACATGTGGACATTCATCAAGACTTGCCAGGTACGTACCAAGTGGAAAGACGAGGCACTCAGGTCGAAGACATGAGATCGAAGACTTGAGACTTGAGGCTCGTCCTCGAGGCATAAATGAATATAGCAGTGGGGTGCCAGATTTAACCATTTTAGTAGTACAGCAGTGTACAGAATCTATGTGTCTAACTCTAACTCCAAGTTGTTTGTGCCCAAAACGGGACTGCAGTCCTATTAACGGAACATGACAAGAGTTACCGCTCCGTGCCGCTCTACCTGGTCTTCTACCTGGGTGTGTCAGATTGGGTATCGCATGCCAGGTTTCACAAGGCGTGAGAAGTCGATTTGACCGCTCTTCGGTCGTGTTTCTCTTGTAACAGACGGTACCCCACTGCTGTACGAAAATGAAACGCTATTTGCTCTGTACTCGTAGCATATTGGTATCGTCCGCCGACAACGTACCGACACCCGACCGCGACAGGTTAGTTACACTCGTAGGTATGCTGCATCGCGCATACTCTGTCGTACGGCGAAGACTTGCCCGGCGAAACAAAAAGTGCTCCGAGGCTATAGAAGAGCCTTTTTATTTGGCAGGCTTCATGGGTATAACGGGCAGGTAGCAAGTCTACCACGCGACAGCGCGCCGCCTTCACGAGAGCCGTTCTGTCTTCCTGCGGAGCGCCTCAATGCCTCACCATGATGATGGACGATGCACGCGTGTCGGAACGTCGGAAAGTTGATGCCGCTGTCAGAAAACCTTCGTACGTGTACGTAGAAGTTCGCAAAAAAAGACTCCCTCAAGGACGGATAGATCTGGTTCCAGAACGGACAGAAGTAGCTTGTGCCCACTCCGACCTAGAACAGGTTTATCTCTGCGCGTGGGAGGGAAGATTGTTTCGCGAAGAGCTAGTCTCGCGTCCTCCGAGCCGTTCTCGCGTCCTCCGAGCCGCGGAGAGGTTGCTCTGAAAATGCTAAAAAAATGCGGCCCAACGCATTGGAGGGTTTCCATAATGTTTGGGAGGCGGTTGTCGGTTTTATCGAACACAACTCATCAACTATTAACGGGGGAATATAGTAAATAGGACCAAATTTTGTTAGCAAAAAAAGGGAGATATATAGTTTTTGGTGTCTACAGTAGGTTCTATTGTGTCTACAGTAGGTCCTATTAACTATGGACCCAATATTGTTAACAAAAATAGGGAAATATGTAGATTTAGGTGTCTACAGTAGGTCCTATTGTGTCTGCAGTAGGTCCTATTAACTATGGTCCCCCGTAATAGAAGCGCCACAACATTGCACATGTACAGTACCAGCACAGTTCAGTAGTACAGTAGTCGAGGCCACTTCGCCTGTGGTGAGAATTCGCCGACAAAACATCTAGACACGTATAATCATAAACGCCGCGAACAGCACCTCGGCAGCAAACCTTCCGCATTGGACACAAAAAGAGCTGAAGAACGTAACAGCCGGCTGTCGACACGACCAAAAACATAAACAAAAAAAGTCTCCGCTTCTGTGAGCGCAGTAGAAACGTACCCGAATACGTAGAGCCCTTCTCGAGCGACTGCAACGTAGCACCATACCCTTGGTTGGACACGCGGCATATGCTCCCAAATTGATACGTACAACAACAGCAAAAACAACAAAAACACGAATCCGGAAAAGGGGGAAAATCAAAGCCGGTCATAGCACGGCCACAGTGTTTCGTTCGGCTATATACATGAACATAACCAAACGCACCCAGTGTATGACACCATGTTGAAAGCAATCGTCCTATAATAAATGTAAAAATAAATATGAACAGGTCATCTTCGTCTAAGTCTTGGCCCTGTTCGGCTGGGTTCCGTTGAACTTGAAGTTGAATCTTTCCAGGAGGTGAGTTCGATCACTTCTTCGCTGCTGGCGGTAGACACGTCGTAGCCGCTCATCTGGACCAACAGAAGCGGGAGAAAGAAGCAAACAGCGGCCAGGTCAGCATAGCGTAGACGGTGGCCTTGATATGAAGAAACTTTCGGGGGACGAAGAAACTTCGCGGGGTGGGGTGCTTGCATTTCGAGAATAAGCAACGGGCGAATGCGTGCGGTACTTTCGTAACTTGCATACTGGTACTATTATAGGTAGGGTGCAGGAAGCTCCAACGCGCCGCATCAATGGTTCAGGCCAGTCTGTGTAATCCTCCCCCGTGTTGCTGACAAGGTCATACCAGGTATGTTAAGCATGGTGCTGGGAGCAGTGCGGAGGACACACCACACTTGATACGCGCCAGCAGGTTTCTAATGAGGCACCCCGGGGGGGGAAAACGTAAACTACTTACCAGACGGCGCGTGGACCATCGCATGCCACTCACTCCCTAACTACCGCACGGCTGTGCTGTACGCTGTACCCTTGCAAGCCGTCCATGCCATCAGGCTGTACCAAAGCAAATCACAAACAAGCCAACACGGGGCATCTGACAGAATCGGCACGCCTTTGACCCGAGCATTCACCAGTATCGGACTTAATAGTAAAAGCAGCAGCGAGGGTTGCGACCGACCTGACACGAACGACCGAGTTTCATCTCCAAAATGCATCAAACACCAACACAGACCCCTGGACCAATATTGCTACCTACCGATACACCGGCCGGGAAGACATTCGCGAGCTGCAATCACTCTCCCGCAGTTTAATACAGTTACACTATTCCATCACCCACTTTGCAGCTGTAGTCCAGGAAACAAACAAGACAAAACGAGCGGCACGCCACAGCACCAACCCTGAAAAAAAAAAAAACAAACAAACAAACAAACAAACAATCCCAGAACGTTAAGGCGTGCGCGTCTTTCCCAACGTGTCGCAAAAGGGTTGCCCAACAAACTTACCTCCCCTGGCGGGTGCAAGCGGTCGCCCCCTCTCTGCGTAGCCCGGTCGCCTTGTCCTGCTTGACGCTGAGGTACACCGGCCGGCCTGGGCGGGCCAGACGCCGCCGCCATCCTAGCCCGCTCTCTTTCTACCGCAGTTAAAGCTGTCGCCTGCTCCGTGGCCGGGAGTTTGTACGAAAAGCGGTGGAGGACAGGGGGACAGGGGATATACAGAGGATGTGCATGTTAAGGCTACAAGTAGTATACGGTTTGGCGGTGCAACTTGTTAATGAATTGAATCTATAGATAGAGTAAAGTTTACTCGCGTGGCCATGCATGAATGGGGTTCGCTACATATCGCGTGGTCGTCCCAGGGCTCTTGAGGCGACAGGCAGACCGGGAATCGGCTCAAAACTACGGGTCGCAACCACCACAGGTTCATTTTTTTTTGTAGGAGCGAGAGCAAAGCAAAGACCCAAGCGAGAGCCAAGTCATTTGGTCCCCCGGTGGTAACCTGGCAAAAACACATATTACAGGGGACCATAGTTGATAGGACCTACTGTAAACACAGCAGGACCTACTGTAGACACCAAAACCAATATATATTTCCCTATTGTGCTAACAATATTTGTTCCAAAGTTAACAAGACCCACTGTAGACACAATAGAACCTACTGTAGACACTAAACCTATTTATTTCTCTATTTTTGCTACTAATAACAACGTTTGGTCCTATTTACTATGGTCCCCCGTAATAGTCATCTGTAGTCACTGAGAGGGTGAGTTGAAAAAAATAGACGGAAAATCGACGAGCAGCGAAAAACCCCGAATAAGACCCTTTACGAGCGAAAAACAAAAACAAACAATGCATGTAGACAAGCCGGGGGGTGGAGCAGAGAAGACACCTGTGCCCACGACTTCTTGTTCGACGGTAGCCAAGCGCAAAAAAAAACACCCGAGTTGAGCTGGAACGAAACAGTGATGACAGGGGGGGGGGGGGGGGGCAGTCCCTGCAACCCAGCCGTT
>JAYJME010005287.1:0-10229 GCA_036873775.1 Costaria costata
TTGTTGTTGTTGTTGTTGTTGTTGTTGTTGTTGTTGTTGTTGTTGCTGCTGTTGTTGCTGTTGTTGTTGTCGTTGTTGTCGTTGTTGCTGTTGTTGTTGTTGTTGTTGTTGTTGTTGTTGCTGTTGTTGTTGTCGTTGTTGTCGTTGTCGTCGTTGCTGCTGCTGTTGTTGTTGTTAGTGGTGGTGGTGGTGTGGTGGTGGTGGTGACGTTGTTGATATCATGAAAACCCTAACCCTATACTGGTAGTTTACTTCATGGCCAGATACTCTGTGTGTGTTTTCCGCTTTAGACCGATATTGCTGGCCACCCACATCAAGCACGAGCCGCTTTAGACCGATATAGCTGGCTAGCTAGCTAGATGCCAGCCCCTTTGTGGTCACAAGATTGCGAAACCTTTGATACCTGGTACCAGCACGTGTATGGCACATCTCGCAAATACGAGAGATTAGCCAATACGATTCCCAGGGTGCTGGATGCAAAAAGCAGATCGTCCACAAATCATCCGAAATACAACAAGAGCGAAGAATACAATAATTCAAACAATCAAACAAACAAATAAAACGAAGAACGGACATATCGTGCGCATCGAAGGTGGGAACTAATTGATTGTAAGTATGGATTCATTAAATCTCCCCTCCCTCGCCCAAAAGCCAATATATCATAACCTGCATAGAGGGTAGGAAATATGTTAAGCATGGCATTATTATATATGGTAGATGATCAATAGAACCTGCTTATCGTGTGCCTCGTAGGTGAAAACTAACTAGTTCCTTGGACTAGTATGGATTCATTCAATATCCCCTCTTTCGCCCCAACACCAAAAAAAAAAACCGAGACAAAAAAAAGATCGCATACTATACACCTAACATCTAAACATCTACATTTTTATTCTTGCACAACTTCACATGTTTACGAGCACTACTGTAGGAATTCACATGCAACAATATGCCGCTAAATATAGGTAAGCAGTCGGTTAATTCTATTAGAAAAGGGATCAACCACGTATGTGAGGCTCCAACAAGTTTGCGAACACAAGAGGGCACAACAAGCAACTAAAAAGCCGGGGGAAAAAAACAGTTTTTCTCGAACGACAACGTCTGTACGAGTACGAATGACGAAAGGTTTGTGCGCACTACGATATTCACGTGTAACTCGAGTCGCGTTTGCAGCAAAGCGCTGCAGCTGCTGTTGTGACATACCAGGTATAGGGCCAGTATTGGTATCTTAACGCAACAACAACACGGCCTCGTCGCCCTTCCATGTCTTCTATTAGTGTCTGACCAGGTCTAGCAAAATGAATGTTGTCTTTCATCTCGGACCTACCTGGTCATATAAAAAATAACCCAACGAAGCGCGTTAATTCACTGAGAAGGATGGTGCCATTTTCAACAATGCCCACTAAAATATTTCGATTGGTAGAATGTGCCTCCAAGTGACAAATTCCGGGACTTCAAACAAAATACATATTTCGTTTTCGATTGGCATCATTGTTGGAAGTATTTCGAAATGGCACAATCCACACGACACATATAATATCACAAGGCATTGTTGGAGAAGCGCGGTGGTTTTCTGAGTACCTCTGGTATGGTGGGCGGACGTATTCTGAGAACCGACCGTCCGTCGTACCTGTCAGTTTTATTATTTCGTCTTCCGGGTACAAACCAGCAATAAATTTGATACTTCCTATGGTGCAGTACTTTGTTAGATGCTAGCCCTGGTTAAACAAGGAAGCGGAAGTGAGGCAAATCTAATTGATTCAAGAAACTGTGTACAGGCTGGTTCAAGCATACCGCCCAAAATTCCTTCAGGGCCCAATGTCCACGCTGTTTTCGAGAGTTAGACCCTGAAATGTTGTACACGTGTTTATATGCCCCTGCCGAACCTTTAACGGACGGATGCTTTTTATTTATTTATTTTTCCGCCAGATATTTCGGTTTTCGTTTGTTTTGGAAATTTGGGTCGTAAGGGATTCCGAATTTCCTGCGAAAAAAGAAAAAACAAAATCGTGAAAGGCTCGGGTAGGGCGCATAAAACACGTGTGCAAAATGTCAGGGTCTAACTCCAACAAACGGCGGGGAACTTTGGAGTTTTCTGCGGTAAAAGTGCAATAAATAGGCGTTGCCTCGTAATTACTTAGTTTTAGTATAGAGTCAGCTTTTAGCGTTAACTATAACTTAATATTGATCTAACACAGTCAGATCTTCGAATATTTGCGTGGAATTTTCTACAGGCATGCCTTCGGGTACCCAGAATCGGCTCGTCCAGAATAAAAAAGAAACACGTATTTTTTTTTCCTACGGAAATGCCTGACTATATTTGACCGTTTTGAAGGCCTGTGGTTGGTCGGGCCACGTTTTCGGCGTTAACGCCAGTTTTAGGCCCTTAAAGAAAAAACTGGTGGTGTCACCCTCTTCCAATATTCATGGCGGTCAGTATGATACCAAATACCAGGTATGTGGCATTCGAGTTGCTATTGCATGCGGAATTCGTGACTGACGAACTTCTGGGTGATATGCCTGAACCAACTCGTAGTAGCAATATGTTTTTGGTTAATAGCTGTCGACTACTTGTGGGCGGTTGTTGTTCGTTTGGACAATCCTACCAAGTAGATTATAGGCGAATCTCGATCAGCCTACTATGTCTACAACTAGCTGAACATTAAGGTGGATCGAAGCACGAATGCATTCCAGGAACACTATCTGTCTATACTACAAATTATGCGAGGTTCAATTTTTGACCGGGCACCAAAACAAAATGAGATTATTACGCCTTTCGAGCTCGCCGAAGCTCAACCGTACGCTGTACGCCACGAAAACGGTATATTCCCTTTTTTGGCTTTAAATTTACAAGAAAATATTCCTGGGCAGCAGTTCTCGTACGATAGTATGACGACAAGGCACTAACAACAACTATTACGGATGCCACTGTCACTGTAATAAGTAGCAGGTATGTGTTGCAACATCGGCAGGCAGGTGTATAGCGAGAAGAGCGACGCGAATTCCAAATATATACCAGTACGGTTTTTGTTTCAAAAACGGTGTTGTTATTGGTTATTATACGCTTTCCAAAAGAAGACGTTGCCTTTTTTGCGTTCTTCAGGGCGTAATTGAGACTGATCCCCCCTGCCCCCCCAGTTTGTAGGCCTACTTATTATATGCCTCCCTAAGACTACTACTGTAACTATTCATGTTGATATGGAACGAACACGGCTACAAATAAGCATCGTAAAACACCCCCCTTTGTTGCTCGTATTACTAGGGACGGCTTCCGTCTTCGACTGGCATGACAGCAAGTAGTGGATGTACAACACACACCCCTCGGATGAATCGCAGATCAGATTTCCCTGAACGCTAGTGACTCCTTTAGAGCCGGAAACGGATTTTGGGGACAACCCTACTTGTAAATACCTAGCATTGGACTATTCGTTCTTTTGTATGTTTGCTACCTACCTGTGGCATCAGGTAGAAATACCAGTAATCCTGTCGTTTCGCTTCGTGGAATTCCCTTCATGCCGTCTTTTTGTTTGATGGTCCAAACTGGCTATAATAGACGATAATGACTTTATAGTTGCCTCCACCCCCGTACATAGATACTCGTGCCATAATTGGACGGGGCAAATAAACAATGAACACAACTGCACAGCGTCCTGCACGCTGAAACATGCCGGTACGTTGGAGTTCTAACCTATCAATTTGGTCGGATAGCGGGATTGCGTTCGATTATTGCCATTTCCATGCATGGCCGTAGAAGCAGGGGCGTGACTTGGTCATAGTTTGTTCTATGTGCAGGGCGGGATAGAAACTTTGAGGAGGTTGGGTTTTTGGGAATTTACTATTTGTGCATCAACGTTTAGCTGTCGTATATACATATACACTGGTAGTTACGTATGGTCGTGGTGGCATTAATTGCGGTTTCTCGTTTTTCTTGTGATTGTCACTCCCACTCTACTCAAGATTATCGGCCCGAAAACACAGTAACCCTAACCCTGAACAATCAGCACAGACTCAAGACATGAACTCATTAATCCCGCCCTCACGCATACTTCTCATTACGAAAGGGGTGGAATATCTTCTCCTAACCACACAGGAAATTTTGTCTGCACGAACTATAGATGGTAGTGATGGTTTATCGTACGGATCGTATCTGCAACATATATATATATATATATATATTAATATATGGATATCGTACATAATGATCGAAGTGTTCCACGCAGCCTGCAAAGTTGAGTTTCGTCGAAATCCTCTATCTCACTGCTGACGTTTTTTTCTTTTATAATAATCAATATTACTTGGTATATGCAGAACATTCCTCCCTCGTCACAATGACAAGTATTTTGAGGGCGGCGAGCCTATTTACTCCGAATTCTTTAGTTTTCGAGCTGGTTCAAAATAATAGCCAGCCGGCTCCGGGTGGTCATAGACTGGTCTATCTCTGATACGGGTTGAAAGTATTTACGAAGTAAGTATCGCCAGTTCGAGCCCTCTCGAGGGGGACGTTTTCTTGGTCGAAGCAATTGACTGCAGAAAGCAACTATACCTAATAGCAGCGTCTGTGCCCGCACACAAATCGACGCGCGAGTCGACGGGAGAACAATACGATGGAGACCCTTCTCACGATAAGAGCGAAGGCACACGCCATAGCCAGGAAGCGGGAGACGTGCCCGCTATGTGGCTATGTGACCATGGCTCTGACTTGCGAAAAGGGGAGAAGATGTGGACGAAGCCAAAAAAGGATAAATAGGATGGGAAACAATACAATGGACAAGTTTCCTTGGCAAAACGCATGCTGGTTTATAGAGAGTTCGAATCTACAATATAGCATGGTTGTTCTTCATCCCAACAAAACGGCAAACATTGTGTACAGTATGTCCCCTTTTCCTAATTTGTTACGGGCACAGTGAGGGAGTGGTATTTTGGTAGTTTTGGTTGGCGCTTTTTAAGCCCAACTTTGACCGACGTTGCCTCACAGGTTTCTTGGGTTCAAGATGCAAGCCTTTCATGTTGTCCTACGATGATCAAAAAGGCAAACGAATGCATCCAAAGCCCGTAAAGTACGTTTTTGTTCCGTGTTTTGGTTTCTTGGCATTTGAACTTCCCGTCCAATCAATCAAACAGTGTCCATATCTCGCGATGGAGGGCTATTAAGAGTTTGAAACACTCGTCACCGGTGGCTTCTTCGCGTTGATGATACAGTATCGATATGCTCATATAAACACATGAGCACAGCTGTGTCGAGCAACACAACGTATTTGTCGATGAAGAGCATCCTTTGAAGCTGGTTGTCGCGAAATATTAAGTACTACCATTCAGGTACCGCTGATGCGGTGTACCTGCTTATAATTCGTGCGTGGTTATCTTCGTTTTTCCTCGTCGCATTGCAGGACCGACAGGCTGTAACACTCCTGCTATTGTATCATTATCCCCGCAATAAAACGTTCAACTATCACAAGGATCAAAAATACCACCCACACCCCATACGCGTGCTACATATCTGGTCCACCTGACCGTTGGTTGCTTGTTAGGAAGGCCTGACGTAAGCTCTCTGTACATCCGAACGCAAGAGTGGGGGGTAAGGTCGTGCTGTATGTCAACCGGAAACAGCAGACCATTCTACGGAACGCGTTGACCCCAGCAGTTATAAGCCACGTTAAGTTCGGCATTCGATCGGTCAGTCGGAGGTTTGGCTATTTATTGTTTGAACATCAATACCTTTATGTGGACTTTGTCGTTCGATAACCACCTCCTTCTCCCCCAATGGATGCAATGCTCCACCAGTTCAATCCCAGGGTACATCCATGACTTCGTCCATGGCCTTCCGAGTGGGATTAGGCCTCTTGGCCATTTCTTCACGCGTGCAAGCAGAGGTAAGCCGCGTCTGGCCTGCGCACTATTCACTGCGCGGAAACAAAACCTGCCATCCTCTTTCAATCGTCGAGGTATGTGAGCGCGTTTCGAGTACGCCTAGCAGCCTAACCCCGCTTTTCAATAGGCGCAACAATGATATGCCCTATTCTGCTGGCAAGCCACAATAAGTGAGTAACAGCCTGCCGGTATATGTATTTCGTTATTGCAGCTCTACGTTGACGGACGACTGCAAGGCAAATTCCTGTTCCCGGGATTGAGATCCACCTTCCTGGCCGGCTAGAACTGGCGCCTACGTCGAGCTAGAAACCAACATTAGCACATTGTTTTGTTCTTCCTCCCTCTCGCCTTTCGCTGTGTAACATGCTCAACAGACCGATTATCATGCTGGGTTGGGTGGGCCTTACGGAGGCATTCCAGCGACTATCCCCGGTGTCATTCAGGTCGCCGAGTTCGACTTGGGAGGAGAAGGAGTGGGGTATTCAGACTCGACTCCCGGCAACCATCAGGGGGTAGGTGGAAGAGGTTTAATCAGCTCAAGCGTTCGCAGGATCTTGGAATAGTGTCGCGCGTCACTGAACGGTATAAGGTGCCTCCGAGATACGCTGTGGCCCCTAATCCCTTGCTTGGCGATGCTTCGGTGCAGGGGAAACACTGGGGAAAGATGTGGCCATCGCAACTGTGCGTTCCGAGAAGTACTAAAATTCAATGTTTCAAGGCCGCATGGATAGGTTTTAACTCAGGTACTCCGATTTCTGCCATTCAAACACAAAGAACAACGCGCTCTCGTAGCATGATGTAGGAGACACTACCAACTCTATGAGGTATCATACACCTGCCGGGATTGTAGCTGACCTGCTTCTCCGAAGTTCACATACAATATGATAATGTGTTTCGACGATGGCAGGCTTTCCGACCGGATGAGGACGTGGACATCAACTACAGGACCTTCCCGGGAGCCGGTTACAACGTTGCCTTCTTGACGGCTGGCGAATACCTGAGATACACCGTGTACGTCACGGAGGACGGTACGAAACTCTACCACACCTTGCATCGCTGACTAGGTTTGCCGTATGGAGTAGTCGCGACAAGTGCATCGGGTCATAATGTTTGTGTCTCGAATATCAGTAGTACATATGTATCAGTTCTGAATGTGGTCACGATGGCGAGGAGGATTCGAATGCACTGTAGCTACCAATAATACAGTGAATTTCCATGCGTACTACTCTTCACGGTATACTTGCGACAAGCACCACCGTATATGCCTGGCCCGGTCCCTGCCAAGCTCACCTCCGGTTGTACAGTACGTGTACCGGTGGCGGGCTTGTACCGGTGGCGGGCTTTCACCGGGCACAGTTTCTCTACAGTTGTATTAACTCGATTTAGTCTATATCTTTACGCCCAGGGGTGCATAACGTGTCGATCTACCTGAGGCATCCTTCGCCACCCATGCCCGCCCGCAGTCGATGCATTCGTTTTCAGCTTCTTGGTGGCCTCTGGCAACGGGCTCGGCAAGTTCCGCATCGTATCCGGCGGAGACGGGTGCGACAACTACACCAACGACCTCAGTGGGCTCATCAACGTGCCAAACACCGGAGGGTCGAGTGATGATCTATACCATGATGTCGCAGTGTGAGTTATCGGCGCTATTAACAACTGGAAGTATTAGCTGTCTAATGGTTGGTGTGGTTGTCTGCCGGCCGTTCGTGACTGCTGTGGTCGATGTTGAGGCAGCTAGTCGATTTGTTGTGGGTCTGGCATTGGTTCCTCCGATCGCGCTCTCTCTCTTTTACCCGTGATGGTATACTCTCTGTATGAGCCCTGCACCGTCGTGCTCAGGCGTTAGATGCAAAAAGGATACGGCGCGTCATCGGCATTTACCTCGAGGGTTCAAATTAACAAACTTGGTGCGTGGCCCTAGTGACTCGATCATGTTTTATTCGCGCTGTCCCAAACACACGTGGTAGAGGTGAGTCCTAACTTTCTGTCCTTCTTAGAGGTTTAGCTTCACAAGCTGGGGACGTGGATATTATCTAATGGTAACACAGACGTGCTGCAAAGACCCCACGTCACCTAACTGGAAGGCGCATGCGACGGCAACGCTCAATATCTATGAGGCCCCTCGCTCAAGGAGCTCTACACCCCGACCATACACAGCCCTTAAGGAAACTGGTACGCCCATTCCCCGATATAACCACGCATGGGTAAGGCTTATAGCCAGAACGTTTGTAAAATTCAAACACACTTGAGAGTCTCTTGGTCGGTTTCTCTTTTGCGAGGAGTCCCGTCGGTCAGACGCCGCTGGGCCCGAACGCGCACCACCTACCTTCCCTCATCTCGACATGTCAGCAAAGGGCTTTTAACAGAGGGTTTATTTTGGCTTCGAACCGACCAGCCTAAGTCGCTACCTTTCTCGGGGCTATTGCTGTCGACGTCTGTTTGTCACATCCTCGCCTACATTGCAGAAACTACAAGAACACCGGCGGGCTTCGCGCTGGCCGAACCCAAATTTGGCTGTGCGTAGAGTCCAAGGGCTTCGCCATTCAGACCTTCACTATGGCGGCCCCCTCCAAATTGGGCAAGGCTGGAATCGCCTACCGCGGTGCCCCCGCAACCGTTCCGGGCGTGATCCAGGTTGAGGAGTTCGATTTGGGCGGGCAACGAGTGGGCTACTTAGACTCGACCCCCGGCAACATACAAGGGGTAGGTAAACGTCGATCGCTATCACGGGAATGTGTGCAGGTGTTCGTAAGAGCACCGGGTGTGCCTAAATCCGTTACAGGTTTCGTTGGTATATGGCTGTTTCATCAAGAATGTGAACGGTTTGCTGTACAGGATGTCGTCGTTCTCACCCAGAACGGTGAGATACCTAAAGGTTTCCTCCCGCCGACTAGCTCAGTGCCAAGTTAGCTTACCATCTACACGGGCAAGAGCCATACGTGCACGACGTACAACGAAAAGGAAGCTCACCATGTGCAGGATAATGCCAGCATTACATCGCTTGGTTTGCTTGGCTCTTTTGACGCTTCCGCTCTTTTGACGCTTCCGCGTATCGCAAAGCGCTTGAGCCACGGCAAATAGCATGTCATGTACACCATGGGAGTAATAGTTACCCACGCCAGAAGACCGTACCATGGTATTCATTGCTTATTATCACGTGCACCCCGACACCCGATGTTTTGTCGATACTAATACGATGACAGGCGTTTCGAGCTCATGAGGATGTCGACATACACGACAGGCTCTCCCCGGGAGTTGGCTACAACGTTGCATACTTCACCGCTGGAGAATTCCTGCGATACACGGTGGACGTTACGGAAGATGGTAAGAGGCTTTCGAGTGTCAGCTTGTGTGTAAGTGCTGTCAGTTCCCGCTAGCCCGTGTTGTCCTCCCTAAAAGTATCAGCATCGTCTACACAGGCTGTGGTACGACGCGTGCTACGATAGATGTGTTGTTCCATGTTTTGGCTTTTTTGTTTCTGAATGGCGGGGCTTCTTAACCCAAAATGGTCGGAATATTTTTCTTGTTCTGCAATATTACGTTTTTGTATGCCTAGTCCATGGGTTGGTTCATCGGGCAGCCCTTCCAATTTACTCAAACGCAGTCTCTGGGTGTGGTATGGGACTCCTAAAGTAAGGAGCCTCAGAAAACAAATGGTGCACTTCTATCGCAGCATGGGTCGTACGTACTGTAGGACTTCATCACAGTTAAAGGGTTACGAGATAGACCGTTTCACTAGACCCTTCTGTGCCTGGCGATCACCGGAACACATGCCTACCTATCTCGATCAACCTGCCAAGTATACACAACTGACTATTTCTACCTCCTTGGGCTAAGGGCCTCCGGTTTGAAATTGGTTTGGCGCACGGTCATGACACCATAGCTGAAAATGCATTGGTGTATCTAATTTGTACCTAATTCTCCCGCCCCCCCCCCCCCCGCGCAGTCAGCGCCTTCCAGTTCAGCTTCTTGGTTGCTTCCGGAAATGGGCGTGGAAGGTTCCGCATTGTCTCCGGCGGATCGTGCAGCAGCTACACCACCAATCTTACCGGGCTCGTTAAGGTGCCCGACACCGGGGGGTCATAGGAGACTCAATACCTGGATCTCGCAGTGTGAGTTGTCGATCCGATAAATAATCGACTACAATATTCAGCCATTGTAGAGCTACTGTACGTCGTGGCGTATGCTCTACACAGTTACGAGTGTCGCCAGGCGTTGTCTAGGGCTTGCATCATGGTGTCTGTCATCGTGGCTGTTTAAACCCTGTCCGAGTGACTGTGTCTACACCCAAGTTACCCGCCCGCACTATTGTGCTTCGACTGATGACCAAACAACATCACTGTAATCATCGTTGGCATGTTTCC
>JAYJME010005289.1:0-10226 GCA_036873775.1 Costaria costata
AATCAGCACGGACAATGGGTGCGCTGGATGTCGACGAGTAGAAGAACGGTTTAATGTGAAGAACACACACACATACACATACTGTATGCGATGCATCTTTATCTTCAATCTGCTATCATACTGTACGACTATTACGAAGCGAACGCGACTCTCTAATTTTGACCGCGCCAAAGCAGTACGATAGAGCTTACCACTTTTTCTTCGATAAAATGGTTGTTGTCACACACTGTTTACGAGACAAAGGGCTCAATGCTATCATAGCCAATGGTTGATTGGGTCTGATTGGCTTAGGGTTAGGGTTAGTTCTATTTGTCTCGCACACAGGGTGTGTCAACCATTGTCTCGAATACCAGGTACCAAAGGTGGTAAGCTTACCCTCAAGCACGGACCCCTATCGAGACGCCTGAAGCGTCCGCTGCACGTACGCCGTATTTGCACCATCGTATATACGTACACACCACAAGTCGACGCTTACAAAAATCCTGCTGCGCGAGCTCCAAGCGGCAGCTATAATATTTATACTATATTCCTCTCTGTCTCGCGGTTAATTACCACATCAATTGTACGATATATTCTATAGCCATGAAGAATCAGTGCGAACACTGGGCTTGCTGGGTGCTGGATGGGTACGTACTTCGTATTATACGAAGTACATATTACGGGGGACCATAGTAAACAATGGCACCAAATATTGGTAGCAAAAGTAGGGAAATATACAGGTTTTGGTGTCTACAGTAGATTATATTGTGTCTACAGTAGGTCCTATCATCTATGGACCAAGTATTGTTAGCAAAAATAGGGAAATATACAGGTTTTGGTGTCTACAGTAGATTATATTGTGTCTACAGTAGGTCCTATTATCTATGGACCAAGTATTGTTAGCAAAAATAGGGAAATATACAGGTTTTGGTGTCTACAGTAGATCCTATTGTGTCTACAGTAGGTCCTATTAACTATGATCCCCCGTAATAGTAAGAAATACATGTCAATTTTGGCGTCGAGGCTCAAGTTCCTGCTTTGTTTGCCTCCATTGAGCACAGGCTACTATTACGGGGGTACATACTGTAGTAAATAGGGACCTACGAGAGTCACAAAACCCTATATGTTACCATATTTGTACTTAGCATATTTGGACCTGATTACTATCCACCCCCGTGTAATACTGACTATAATCTGGTATTCTTTGGTGTGTGTCCAATTTTCTTCGGTAAAATTTGGCTGGATATACAGCACCACCCACAAGACCTCATACAGTACGCGACAGATGTCAAGAATCTGATAATTAAGAATTTGAGGCTGAGATTTTGGGGAAAAAAAATAAGAGTACGACCTCTTTGTACTGAAAATAGTGCGCAACACATCCAGCCTTACATAAGAGAATTCCAGTCTGGCCAATAATAAGAGATTCTTAACATCTGTCGCGTACCTTCGTCACGCGTTTATTGATAGGAGAAACACTATCACAACCATTCCTTAAATAATGTCTCCAGCGCGCACGCTCGAAAATAACAGGACATCATGAAACCAGCGAGATTCGAACCCACGGTACACCCTTTGTTGATTATATAGCGCTGCCCACTAGCTAGACCGCTTGGTCACGTCTAGTGGGGAGTGCCATGTACCCAACAAAATGTATTGCTTATCGTGAGAAAAACGAGCCTCAATTTTCCTACCAACTAATTTCTTACGAGCTAATTTCTTACGACCGGGGGGCTCCCTCTGCAGCATGACAGTCTCTCACCGGGGCCATGCACGGGATCCAGCCAAGCCTCGCACACCTCGCCCGAACGCATGCTCTTCAAAACCGTCAGGAAGCCTGGTCCGAACGGACACTCGTCCAGCACAAAGTTTAGAGGTCTCTGGAGGTCCTCGCGGGGGTCGTCCGGGTCGTCCTGACTCTGCAAGTTGTCCACCAGAACGGTTTCGTCCTCCTCGGGCTTCTCTTCGCCCTGCTTGCCCTGCTGGGGGGAGTCGTCACGCGTCCGGGTCACCCGGCACCTGTTCGACGAAGAAGAAGTCCTCACGGTGGTTAAACCCCGACTCCTCAGAACTCTGTTCATCTGGATCATCTGGATCATCTGGATCATCTGGATCATCTGGATCATCTAGATCATTTAGATCATCTAGATCATCTAGATATCTTCATCTAGATAATCTAGATCATCTAGATCATCTAGATCATCTACTACATAGATCCTAACCTGCGGTTATGAGACCATCAAGATCCTACCCCGCCGTTGTGATATATATATATGTTGCGCAGGATCTGCACAGTACAGATAGATCCAACCCAGGAATAATGTCCTAGATCATGCAGATTTTACGGCTCTCCCCCGGGAAGCACGAGCTAGATCCTACAGGTCATCAGGGATCTTCTATCTGCCCTGAAAGATCTATCGATCATGCCGTGGAAAAATCAGTGATCTTGTCCGACGTGTAGAAAGGATTAGGAGGGATTTACGGCGTGATTTTTGGAAACAGAGTGCTGCTCGAAACACCACGGGGCCAAGGACGGCGGTGCCGACCGCCTTTTTTTTGCACCGATTGCGTAGGTTTTGGTAGTCATTGGCCGCATGTTTGACTTTTGGGTTGGGGCGTTTTCTTGTTTTCTTCTCTCACAAAATTGATGCTACAGCAGTAAGGGGGGGGGGGGTACCTGTCTCAAAAAAATATTTTAGCGTCAGCTTTAAGCCACTCCGCCGAGTGAGCCAGAACCTGTCTCAATTTGTTTTTTGTAGCGTAACAAAAAATCCTCGCTAAGATGGTGCGTACCAGGTATCACGAAACAAAAAACGAGTAAAACGCTTAGGCCATCTCATACATGGAACGGTTTTGAGAATCGAAAACGTAGTTTTTTTCGGGCCACCAAAACCACACGCCCAGGATTCGCTCTGACTTGGATAGGGGGGAGTACCCCCCTTTTAATTGCCGCCTTTAATCATGGTAGAGCTGTGAGTCGGCACGACTTAAGTCGCCAACTAGTTATTGGTCGGACTAATAGTTAGTCGTGAAACGGAGGTGCCGACTATCCGAATTATAGGGTTTCCATACTTGCAGGAAGGATTGTTAAAAGCGGGACACTTTTATTTTTTATTTTTTATGGGCTGGCCGCCCTCGGCGGGGGAGGACTGATTTAGGCTCGATTCGCTCGCCCAACTTAAGTCGGCAAGTCGGCTGGCTATCCAACTGCTTCGCCAGCCAACTTGCCGACTAAAGTCACTAAGTTGGCTCACGGTACCTACCGAATACTTGTTAGCTCTAGCGGCTAGGCCACTTCGACGAGTGACTTGTTACCTGTCTCAAACTTTTTTTTGTGCAGCGTATTAACATTCCCCAAGGCGGTGCTTATCGCGAAATCAAAAAGCGTAAAAGCTTAAGACTGCAAAACAAAAAATCTAGGGTATGGACAGTCACTCTTCCTGATGATGGCTTTGCTCGGCTGAAAAAAGAAAGGATAAACTAGGTTTGATAGTCATTGGCCGCAGGTTTGATATTGATTCAGGGTTGGGCGTTGTTCTTCTCTCACAGTACCTCTGCTGGATCTCGCCAACTGTTTGTGATGAACGTTAGATTGTCCGCGCGGCGTTACTAATACAACAGCGCGGCTTACCGCACGGTCACGACGCAGATGTCGACGGGTTGCGTCGAACCATCCCCATCTCGGACGACGCGCTTCACCAGCGAACCGTCCTTCTTCTCGCTGAGGTCGACCTCCTCCGCCCAATCGTCAAGAGAAATGTCGTACTCGAGACGGCGGGGCGGCGGCGTGGCGCTGTCGCTTTCTCCCCCCGCCCCCGTGGCAGCGGCTGTCACGACGAAGGTAGCCCGTTCGCCCCTGCCCATGGTTTCGATTCCGCAGTGCAGCAAGGAGTGAAGCTCTACCCCCGCAGACGTTGCCTTGTTGATTGACTCCTGCCAGCGGGGGTGTTGGTTCGACCAGAGCTTCAGTTAAGTTGTGGTGGTGCAACGAGAGTTTACGTCTATATGGTATACATAACTTGTCAATCGTGTGAGCTAGAGCGCACTCAAGACGGCCGGGTGTTATTATAGCTGTCGGTTGCTTTGCGCAGGCGTGGCAAGATCGTGCTGCATACCTGCACTGCAAAATAGTTGCATGCGCTTTTCCTTCGTCGTATATCATACCAGGTATAGATGCTATTTGTTGACAAAAGGCTCGGAGCGTTACATGATAGATGCTATCTGTCGACGAAAGGCACGAAGCGTTACATGCGCCAGTCGAATCTTCGCCATGGGCATGTAATACATGTGCATGTATGTGTGGGCTACAACGGCCACCGTTGGCATGCGCTGAACACCAATCGGCGGATGCAGTTTAGTGAATTGGTTATAAAACACGGATCATGAAACACCTCTGGTGCGGTTGTCCGCGTTGCTGCATAGCGCCCCCATGGCACCTACAGCCGTACGTAGTGTACCTGATACGGCAGAAGAATCTGTTTATCCTCAACCATGACAGAAAAGTGTATTAATATGAGTAAGTTCACACCTTGGACAGATCAGATCCCTATATTCATGATCTAGATCCTTTTGGATAGAAGATCCCTGATCTATGTGATCTGCGAGATCTAGACCATGTGTGTGCTTGTTAAATTCTCCTGTTGACCCTGGATTGATTCCCGAGGAGTTTGTTGTTATAATGAGGCCGTTTTTTGCCGTCGGGCAAAAAAGTAATCTTCATTGCGGGGGGGGTGCGTACAAGTTTCCATTATGATGAGGCCGTTTTGTTGCCATATGACAAAAAAAGCCTCTTCCTTGCGGGGTGCGTACG
Source organism: Costaria costata (assembly GCA_036873775.1). NCBI lineage: Eukaryota > Phaeophyceae > Laminariales > Agaraceae > Costaria > Costaria costata. The sequence continues at coordinate 4,790 of JAYJME010005289.1, forward strand.
TACAGGTTTCCGTTTTTTAATTAGCCTGTCTGCTGTCTTGCGGTGTACTGGTACACGTGGCCGATTTCCACAAATCCGGCGTTTATAGAAGCGGGCGAGCTTGGGCTAACGTAACGCGTGGAACTTGTTTCGCCGCAGGCCGTCCCAAATTGGCCTCGTTCGCCGCGTGTGCTGTGTTTTGGTTGGCTTTTGCTGCTGCTGTGTGTATTTTTAAGCGGCGGGATTTCGTTTTTTTTTTGTTCTTCTTCGAGTGCACACTGCCTACTACGAGTACGAGGCAGCCTTGCCTCATTTATTTACCTATTAACCGTAGTATAGTATCAGCATCTAGTACTTAGTGCTTATCTTACGGGCAATCGGTTGAAAAGCGATACACAGAGTACTTGTGTTCGAAGTTACTGTACATCGGCGGCGTCTGATGTGATGCTTTCACACCTCGGACAGATCATCGATTCCCACTTGATGATCTAGATCTTTCAGGGCAGATATATTACCCGATCTGCATGATCTAGCTCATGTTGCCGGGTCGGAGCCGTATAATCTGCATGATCTAGCACCTGTTTCCTGGGTTGGATCTGTACGGTACAGATCCTGCACAGCAACTCAGAACGGCAGGTTAGTGTCTAGATGATCTATAGATGATCTAGATCATGATCTGTCCGAGGTGTGGATGCTTTCGTTCAAAATAGTATTATCATGCCACTGACCTGAGGAAATGGTTTGTTCTCGTCTTCTCCCAGCGTGAATCCTATCACCAACTCCACGGGCTCAACCTGGCTCTTGTACGGCGTGCAAGACGGCTCGTCCACTTCCTCCTGGGTGCCACCATCATCACCAGCCTTTGCTTCACCCTTTGCCGGCTGCAGTGGAGTCAGCTCGCAGAAGCGGTGGATGGTGACGAGCACGTCCCAGCCAACTTCGGGGCGCTTCCACGAGCCTCTCGAGCAGCGACTGGCCGTCTTGACTATCAGGCCGTCGTTGTTGATGTCGAAAGGTTCGAAGGGGAGGTCTTCCTCCGAGGCAGAGTATTCCTCCTCGCTCACCATCGAGTAGTTGTCCTGGAGCACACCAACCAGCGAAATCGACGTTTTTTTTTACACGATATGATACAGCAGTAGTCACGGGACGAGTTTGTTTGGTATAATAGGATGCAGCAACAACGGGGAAATCAATCAATCGTCGAAGATGGCATTTTCAGGCATCGTTTTTTTTTTGTGTGTTTTTCGGGCGCGTGGTCCCTACAGTATAGGACACCTACTGCTGTACGTACGAAGAAGCAGGGAAAGCTGGTCCAGGTTGGACTTCTTGTTTGAGAACGGATGCGTCCCACACTACGAGGTGTCCCTGCACCCTGTACGTATACGTATCGTCTGTGATCGGGTTGATTCCGGCGTCCCGACATCGCCGTTCCCTCTCCACTACCAGGTACTGACTTGTAGACTCGCCGCCACGTCGTCGCCTGGTACATACTTTATGTAGCAGCGCTCGGTTGCTCATTTTGGTCTGCACTGCCAAATACATGTTCGCACATCTCATAGGTTGCCGGCTTGTGAGTCCCGAGTCCTGTCTCCGTCAAAATACGTTCATTGATTCCAGGCCGACAGCTGAAAAGCGTATCCGAAATGCACCGCTGGCTCTGGTCTACTCTACTATGTATAAAAATCCGAGCCGTTGTGGGTTTGTCCCAAAAAAAAAAAAAAAAGATACAACAATGCTTTACATCGCGCAAACAAACTCTCGCGAGATATGATACTGTCTGGATACAAAGCACCTATCCCCAGTTCACGCTTACACCCTGAGAGCTCCGCGGTTGCTACGACAGTAAGATGGTGCAAGGTCTGCGTTGATTGTACTACTATGTAAGCACTCTCGCGCACTGCTGTACAGAAGGAAGCGCCGAGTTCTTACCCGTCGAAATGATCAAATGATCGCCAAACTCACCGTGGCCCCGGCCGTCGCCACGTTCTCCTCGCCCCGTGTGTCGGCAATAGGTTCCTTACCAGCACCCTCGTGCATCGCAAGTGCATCTTCTCGTAGAAATTCCATTACAACAACAGCAGTAGGGTACGCTGGTGTCTCGTGCCTCGTGCCCAACTGACAACACACAGCACTCTGCACTCTGGTCGGTTCTCATGTTTTGGCACATTTTTATATTACTTGGGAGGCATGTCTGCATAGGGGGCAGTACAAAGCGAGACTATGCGTTGCGACGACCCAGACCCGCACACGCGGAGCACCGCGGCGCGACGTACCAGCCGGCTGGACTTTCTGCTTCCTAACCAGAAAATTCTTGGTGGTGAGCAGCGTTAGGTATAGCGAGACCGGAATAATCGAGAGAGAGGGTCGCGTCATTGCGGAGACATTTGGTTTGCGGGCTGACTCTTTGCGTTATTTTACGTCGAACAATCACATCAACCCAGATCGTGCACGTATAATACATAATACCTGGTACGAGTAGCAAGTAGGCTCAGCAGCACCTGTGGGCGAAGTGCATCAACACAGCAGTAGTAGCAGCTTCAGAGAACTAGCAGGCAAAGGTTTCAGAATGCACACAGCATGCACACAGCAGTGTCTTCAGCTGCCGCGCAAGCAACCCCACCAAACCAGGGAGAAACTGATCATGGGCCAGCCCTCACCTCTCAGTTTTGAGCTGATTTTCAGATTTCACCCATCTCAGACAGATAATCGATTTCCACTTTTACACTTCATGATCTAAATCTTTCAAGTCAGGTAGATGCCTTATCTGTATTTCGTACAGGATCTAGCCCATGGCATGTTGCCGGGTGAGAAATGTAAAATCTGCATTTTTGGACGTTTTTCCTGGGTTGGGTCGGTATCGTACAGATCCTGCTCAACATCTCTTGACGGCAGGTTCCAAGGATCTAGATGATCTAGATCACGTTGGATCGGTATCGTACAGATCCTGCTCAACATCTTTGACGGCTGGTTCCAAGGATCTAGATGATCTAGATCAGATCGTGATCTATCCAACGTGTGGTTGAGCTTTCGAGTGAGGATTGATTTATTTTTTTCCATCCCATTTATTATCTTCGCCCTTCCTTTCTCGCTCCCTCCTATTACAATTAATTAATATAATAGTCGTAACTCAGATCCGGGGTTGTATAGCAATCTCTTCTCTCCCCGGTCCTCGCTGCGGTACAGTAGTACGCGCCTTGCATTTTGATCTCGAGAAGGGGTCAATCAGCACTTTCTTCCCTCGTCGACTCGCGTCGAATTCTGGTGTATGATATCGTAGCGGATTTTTTGTTCCACCCTCTTGTGATGTTTTTACACATAGAATACATGCGAGCTTCCTGGCGCTTCCCCATTCTGCTCCGTTGCTCATGCCTTTTACCTACTACCTGGTATGCCGGGCACCAGGGTAGTATCTGTCTGTTGGAGGCATCTCAATGCTCGATGCTTGCAGGTTTTTCTCTCTTCATGATGGCAGCAGCAAGAGCCCCAAACAGCGAAGGACATAATCATATCTCTCACAGCAGTGAAGCACGCGGGACACCCTCACCACCTGGAGGAGTTGGTGGCGGCAAGCAAACGCACGTTGTTCCGGGCAGAGGAAGATGGGGGCGACGCCAGAGACCGCCACAACCAACCCATTTCCTCTCCGTGCGCATCGACAACGCTAGCATCTGGAAAAACGTAAGTCGAGTCTTGCACCTTGAAGCCTTCCCGTAGTACGTATTGGACGATATGATATGGCAGGCATTTGGAGAGTCCGTGCACACTGAACAAATGGAAATAAGAAAAAAAACAGTCTGTTGCGGTGCGGATGAACGATTTTTCGAACAACTTGGGGACGTTTGCGTATGAACTATTTATATTAATAGTAGTAGTAGTAGTAGTAGTAGTAGTAGTAGTAGTAGTACTGCTGTGCGTAGTTTGAAAATACCTGGAACCTGACGCCTTGTCTGCTCGGTAAAAGTGCTCGAGAGAGCTCTGCCCCAACGGCCGAACGTGTCCGCACCCGCGAGCAGCACAACGCAAGCAAGACAGCACTGCATGCTTCCCGCACGACGTGAGACTCTTCGCACGATAGCTTGCTCATCATGTCCTGATATGCAGGACTGGTATGTGAGGTGATCGGCTGTGAAACATAAACATCCTTAGGACCCTGGGGCTACCAGCTGTCAGGGAACTCACAGACTCTCTGACATGTTAATAGTACCCGTACATCTAGAGTACACCTATATCTGCACCCTTCGCGAGGGATTGCACAGCACTCTTGACCGACTCATCAAATACCACCAGATATCTATCACCTACCAGGTAGCTTGCAAAGGCGACATTGACCTCAGCTTACTTACACAGAGTTCGAGCAGTACCAGTACACCATAGCGCTTGTTATGAACTTACAGCACATGACGGTGTAGGGAGCAATCAATCGCGGTAGTTAAAAGTACTTTTTTATATCCGGGATCCAGGGACGTCAACGGGTCTATTTTGGCAGGCCACATGACCGCGTCGCCTTTGTGTGTTCCTCTTATTTTGCGTGATATGATGCTGATGAAGGTGATGGCGGTCCAAGAAGACATCGTGGACAGCCACCACCACCTAAAAGAAGCGGCGATACCCGTGCAAGACTTGCACCTCACGCTCTTCGTCGCCACCTTGCACGAACAAGACGGCAGCCTGCAGGTGGGTGCTCGACGGAAACATCGCCACAAATTTATGAACTCCTGTGTGTGCGAAAATGTTGCACTACGTAAGCAGTGGTATCCAGACACCATCGCCAATCAGATTCCTCCGTTGAAAAACATTGACCAATAGAAAAACTGCGGGCAGGAAATACGTGTTCCCGCGATGTTTGCGTGCATACAGAATATTGGAGCCGGTTTATCAGCAGTGACAACGGACAAGTTAATGCGAGAACAACCAAATCATGCAGCCTTTTTCAATCGCACCCAAAGTCGTGGAGTAGGCTCTGCGGATTGCACTCGTATGTTGTGTCATAGCTGATATATGAGTGCAGAATGATCGGTAAAGCTGGGAGTACGTATTGTGCTATGCCGAGCCTAACGGCGTAAGACCTGTAAAAGGTCAGAGAGCACCGAATACGCAAGCGTTCTCGATGTGTAACGTCCGGCGTTGGCATAGAAATCACCCCGAACGCTAGCGTACTCGGTTCGGCTCTCTGGCCTTTCACATATACCCCAGAATACCTGATGCCATCTCCCAAGGTACCTCCTTGGGCGCTGCGCAATATCTTGCTACAGCCCTTATTCCGTTTGCAATATCTGGCCGAGTTTGAGCAGCAAGCCGCATCAGGCTACCTACCCATCAGTTCACGCAACGGGCAGTTACCGCCTAATTTATCCTTGCCAAACTGTGTATCGTTCATTGCCGCATACTCTGCCTCTGTGGTGGCGAGCGTGACACGTTTCTGAGTTATCGAAAACCAACATACATACATACATACATA
>JAYJME010005290.1:0-10226 GCA_036873775.1 Costaria costata
TTTGGCTCGGTGATCCCATGAAGTATATAGACTTGACCGGCAGCAGTAGCGTGATCGCCTCCCGTGGGGGCTACCCTCCTGTCGTTAGAAGCGTGTGGGGTACAACTATGTGCATGGGGTTCGCCATGTTCCGAGCAACGGGTGCGGACACCTTCCAGGACACTATGCAGCGGATCGTGTTGGAGACTGGCGACGACCAAGTCGCGGTTAATCAAGCGGCATTCGACCTGGGCGTTGCTTGGGACGAGGGTAGCGACATGCGCTACTTACAGAGCACGCGCTTCGCGGAAGGGACCATCGCCGCTTTATCTGACGGTGATAGCAAATCCTTCGAGATCGCCTTGCTCCAGCACAACAGATTCACGCGTCATTGCAGCAAAAGGTCTTTCACGAACGAAACCTTGGTAGCGCACTGCTTCCAAAAGAAGAATGCTGGCGCGAAAATGAGCTGGATGCAAGAGCTAAACCTTTGGTCTCCAGATGGCAACACTCCTTGATGTCAGAGACGATTTGTTGGCCCTGTGTTATTTACACGCGGTCACACAGGAGGGTTGTTTGGAACACCTGTGTCGAGGTGCTGGCTCGATTAGTGCCGCACACTAGCTTTGTTTGGATACATATGTACACTTGTTCTTAACTTGGTTGCCTAAATCACGATTTGTTGATACCTAAAATGTAGACCAACACGTCAACCTTATCGGTGATTTGACATTTCGACAAATATAGTGATTGTGGTTATTGATTTAATAGAATCGAAGTGTTTGCATTTCAAAAACGGCCGCTGATGCAGCGGAGCGGCGGCGTTGTATATATCTCCTCGCGGGGCATGTTGTGCACAGGGCGCAGCGGCTGAGTTACCCTAGGCCATTCGCGGGAGGCAAGCACTGTCGGTCGGCGTCAGCCGCCTGGCTTTGGTCTGCCAGCTTCATTGAGCTCTTGAGAGGTCGTCAATAGAATGATGGTGGTCCAAGGGCAGTTGTGTTGATTACTGGTGGTGTCCAGTAGGAGCCAAGAGGGTTATAATCGAGAGAGTGTACGAGGAAAAATCCTGTCTCAGCTCGCGCAAAACAAAACTAGACTTGAAGCCCTTTGTGCAACAAAGTGAATGCCCGGCCTGGTTTATCGGTTGGGTTCCCGAAGTTCTGAAGTACTAAATTAGGATTTGACATACCGGACTACTTATGTTACGAGTTTTGGGCTCCCCCGATTTAATTGGCCTAGTGTAGCTCGGGGAAGCCCATAACCCACAACAACGTGTAGAACGTAGCGACGTGTGCGGCTGTGACCTACGCTCTTCAGCCACCTATGACACCGATGAGCGCGGGCCTGCCGACATAGGTACGACTCAGACCTTTTCAACTATCTATTTATTGCGCAAGAAATAGAAATTCCTAGCAGCCTCCTAAGGTTTCCCCCCGTCCCCGTACCAAGAAGACCTGTGGCTGCACTGATAACGAATTACTATTGTCATCAAGATGGCGTGACCTCAAGCGATGCAGATTCCTTACGGCGATCGGGCTGGTCATGGTGGCGCGCCCCCAGAAATGATACACGTCTGCCCGAACAAGGATAAGGTTCAGAGACACCAGAAGCGAAGACCGAGCAGACTTCAAATAAATGTTATGATGTCCGGCTACCCCAAATACAATGTCCCCGCAGCCCTAGACGATGAGGATGTCCGGTGACCCTGGAAGGGGTGTTCCAGCAGCCCTATGCGACGACGATCCCACCGACCTCATAAACTAGGCCCAAGGAGCCCTACAAGGTTGATGATGATGCGGTGATTCCAGGAAACGCCCTCCCCCCCTCTGCGGCAGTTCTAAAAGGCTATACGACGAGCCGATCCCGAACCTTCCGCTGCCCCAAGCTGCTGTTGGCGACAACCCCGGAAGCTGCGGCGGCCCCATCGAACAGTGCTTCAGCAATTCCCGACCCTGCCTCTCCGGCAGGGTCGAGCGTAGGTGTAAATAAAAAACAACTGATTGGTTTCAAAATGCAATAGGGGCGGTCACTTTTAGCCTCTCTTTTTTTGGCGGCTTCCGAACCACTCAAGCGAGTGGCAACCCTGTTTCTCTCCACTTTTAAAGTTAGTGTTATATTTTTCCATTTTGTATTTCTTGTTCTATTTCTGGTGTCACGATATACCCCGCAAAATATTTGTTTGGGTTGTCTCATACGCTGGGCGGAACAGCATAGTTCGAGGTCATTTTTTCACTAAAAATAATCCGCCACTCGCGTGAGTGTCCTCATTTCCCCAGCCTTGGCCGACACGTCAACAATCATGGCCAACGATGGGCAAAATATTGGCGCCACTAGGGGAGCCATATGGCTTTACAGCTAGTCTATACTTCAATATATCCTTGAAAACGCGTCTGTCTGTCAGTCTGTCTGTCTGTCCGTTTGTCTGTCTGTCATCACGGTCACGAGGGCCAGAGCGCTTCAGCCCCGCCTTGATGCATGGGTATAGAGAGTGAATAGCATAATCAGCAGACAACCAGCGGGGCACTGGGGCAAATGCCGAGTACTGGCGGCCGCGTGCTCAGCGCTGCCGACATGCCTGAGGCGGCCGACGTGAAGCCCGCATGGTTGCTGGCTACTGCTGGCTGCACCTTTCCAACAAATAAAGAGGTAGCACATTGGTCGATTCTAATGTAATCCTTATGCCCATTGGCCAAATAGGCTACACGACAAAGAGGCTGCACATGCTTTCCAGAATGTTGGTACGGCACGTGGATTCGGCAACTAGAGCCACAGAGCCAGCATCGCTGTCAAAAGCCAAACCGATCCGAAACGGCGCCCCAATAGGTCAATTATGATGTCCTAGAAAGCGCCACATACCTAACCCTGTCCCTAACCCTGACACTGCTACCCTACCACGTGTTCTCCACGCCAGACCATATATTAACTACGCCACCACGCGCCTTCGACACACAGATGTGGGCGACGCGGGCCGATACCATCGTTGGCGGAGCCGTGGCCACACCGGTAGTATTACAGCATCTGAGATCGAGATAATATTCCCGCGGGTGCGAGTAGTTCGGGAACTTTCGCGCTTGATCCGATACCACACCACAAGCAAACGCACTAACACCCCTTGAACATCGACGAAACGAGCAGTTCAAATAACCAGAAAGTACTACAGCAGTACACCTGTGGGGGGTCTCGTAAAGCCACTCGGGCTAGCACAACATACAGATTAGACGCACCTTTCGCTACAAGTGCAAAATTCGTATTGCCACGCCATCCACGCACATACATGCGCTACTCCCTACAGAGTTTGAACAAGTAATCAGGATCAGATGCGATGGGCTGCTGGGTAATTCGGACATTCACGAAGGGACCCGAATTGCGCCTGCTGTTCGCTCGGAAATAAAAACACGCGCATCGCCGGCACCGACCGCAGTACGGGCGGACGTATCGTAACGGCAGTCGGCGGGGACGACTAAAGGAAGGGCCTGTTTGGCAACTTTCTAAATCAAAGCGATTTCCGGTAACAGTCTACGTAACACCGCAGCTTGTTTGTCGCTGCCAACGTCGGGATTTAAACCAAGACCCCTAATCCAAGTGGCAAGGAACATACTTGAAATTTGATAACTCAAGCCATTTCACATATCTTTGAGGTAGTTTTTGAACCTCAGTCGCGCCCACGATCGCGAAACCCTTTTGGATTATAACCGTTTGTTTTGGCTGTTAATGTTCAGTCGTCTACCGATTCAGCCAGTTATCTGCTGAATTAAATTTGACCCCTTTCACAATGCGTACCAGGTACGTAGAGCGTCGTACCTAACCATAATAATGCGCCAGGACCCAAGTTTTGATCGTGTTATGGCGTTACCGGCCGTTAAACGTTGCGTCATTTTCCTCGAGTCCAGAGAGCAGCGGTTCGCCTATTTTTGCTTAACCGAGTGAGTTCGCTTTGCTAGCGTGCCCAACCGATCTGATGGCGTTGAACGAAACGGAACACTCACTGCTCTATGAAAGGGGAAGAAAAACACCCACCAAGAGAAATACCAGTCCACGGTGGTGCCGATCTGGTCAGGCAAGGGCCTCATCGACCAGACAGGGGCAGGACAGCCAATAATAGCAGTGTATCCGTGGTCAGAGCAATATATCGGCACCACGCTACTACTGCCGAAACCCGCCCTTGGTCGCTATTAACTCGTCTAGCGCACCCCTCAAAAGCCCTGTTGACACCAGAACCGGGTCACGCCACGAGCCGGAAACGGGAACCCACAAGTACCCTCTCTCCGCGACAGCGACGGGGGGCACAGTCTTATACTGGGTGGGAGTGTGGGATCCACCGAAATCCGTTGAAAACAGCGAGATCCCTTTCGTCAGTAGCCCGGCGACCTGTCCAAACGTGCTGCACCCCATTAACACGGCATCCGCTCGAATCATGCACGACATGGCGTTCTGCACGTCGGCGCCGACATGAAGCACGACGGGCACCCCGGCAACGTGGAATATTCCGGACCGGTCCGGGCTGCAGAAGCGACCGGCTTGTTTTTCGGGACAGTCCTCGGGTATTTCGGCGTCTAAGCAGGCCGGTATCTGCGCGCAAGAGGGTGGACAGCATCATTTAATTGGCAACACGACATTATGGAATATTTGAACAGGAGTCGGTAAAGTGGTATGTCAGCAGGAAGACGTGCCTCACGATGTACGTGCCCGTACAAACCAGAGTACACACAAACCTCTATCCGAGAGACAATTCAAGTCCGCACGCATTTTAGTTGAGGGGAGAGCTACCTCACGGTTGGCCTCACACCCTGTAAAGATTGGTTCCTGAAACGTTAAAGGTTGCCTCAACCAAGCGTAGACGATTCACACCAACAGCAGTAGTGTAACATTCGAACCGACATACAAATACGAAGAATATACGCCTGAGCCAAGTATGGAACGAGAGCCGCAAGGGTAACAACACCACCGCACAGCGAACGTTTAGCAAACCAAGAGCTGTTCCTCGCTAAAATACGACAATTGGTCCGTCAACCACCTGCCACCCATCGGAACAGTTTGAAGCCTACGCGACTGTAAAGCGTTTGGTTTTGGTCATTGGATAATGTTTTCCAGCGTACCCCACACGTATTCCACGGACCTGATCTAGTCTGACCGGCCATGTAGGGAACTCGTCGAAGAAGCCGGTCTCCTCCGATGGGCACGGAAGGAGAGTTTCGGAGAAAACGTGAAAGAGCGGCGTCTCCAGCCTCATTCCCACCACCTCTCGTGACACCGTGTCCATAAACAAATCCAACAGCCGAAAGTACTCCAGACTGCCGTCCTGATACTCGCGTCTATCGCCCATACGAACGTGTATGGCGACGTTTAGACGGGTTGTACTGCTGTATGCACAATCCAGGTTCTCGTCATACCTTCATGTAAAGACAGGAGGCACGGCAACGCAACGGGGACGTCGTTGGCAGCGTCGAGGACAACGCCCAGACGTTCAAATGTGTTCTGCATTATCTCGAAGTTCAAGTTTGATCAATGTTATGTTCAAAGGATGGGACGCTTCCTACGATACGGGTACCGTACTGTTGGAGCGATTTTCCGGCAAACTCCCTCTGACTGGCGGGCCTCAATAACCAATTACGAGGAACAATTTATAGTGTACACAATATCGTTGGACGTAGTGCATTTGGCGTTTTACAATTCGGTTCGTTCTACGAGCTGGAGCTGGCTGAAGCTCAAAGACCGAAATTCTCTCTGCCACGAATGCCGCGCGTGCAATCTTGACTTGATAGCATTTTCGGTATCCTAGTGAACACCATGAACAGGGGAAGACCTCGTGCTGAGGCTCGCTGCTGAAATGTGTCCCGGCCACCGCAGGCGTTCAGAATGGTCGAGAATTCTCAGGCGCGTTTCTTCAGAAATAAGCTAAAACACGTGTTTATCTGGTCGAATCGGTTCCAGGTAGTACAAAGAAGGCCTGCACGCTTTTTCGCCCCAAACGTCGAAGACCTGACCTGGATATGTTCAATACTAACCAGAGTAAAAAGTAATTACAAGGCAACGACATAAATATTCACATATTTGTACACACAAACGCCCAGATTTCCACGCCTTGTTAAGGAGATAGACCCTGATATTTCGTGCATGTGTTCTACGTGTCCTTGCCAAGGCTTGACCTACCTGCCGTTTTATTTTTTTACCTTTTGTTTTGTCGCCGAAAATGTTGGTCTACGAAAAGCCCCAAATTTCTCTCGAAATAAACAAAAAACGAAAAACCGTGCCAAACAAACAAACAAACAAACAAACAAACAAACAAACAAACAAACAAACACCAAATTTTAGTGATGACTCATAGAAGACATGCAAAAACACATTGTCTGACCCGAAAAAACGGCGTGGACTCACGCCGGGGAAAACAAATCCCGTCGTTCAACTTGCACCAACCCGTATACGTTTCCCGGTTTGCGCCGTCGTTGGTTTCTCAAAAGTTTAGCTTTTGAGCTAGGTATGGAGTTCTTTCAGTGAGGAGCCCACAAAAAAAACATGCCCCTGCCGGGTCAACGGCGTTTTCTGGAGCCCTAGCTAGCTCGTTACACCCGGCAAGCATACAGAGGTAAGAGTGCGACCAAGAAAAACGGCGCTGTTGCGAGCTCTTGATCGGATGCAACCCTTAACCTCGGACAGGCACATGAGATGGGTGGGAGTGGTGAAAGCCGAAGCATACATTAGTTACCGTCAGGGATTAATCAACGATCACATGTAAAATCGTACGGTACCGTCTAAGCCAACACCCAAACCAGTATATCTGATGCACCCACCACGGACGCGGGTGCCGGTGAAAATTCGTCCTGGCCTCGCGGAACACTGTACGTACGGTACGCCGCCTGGCTTCGTCCCAGTTTCCAACAACGAGAAGGTGCTCACTCGCAAAGGTCGGGTGGAATGTAAACAGCACGTTGTCGTACGGCGCGTTCGCGAACCCAGCGACCTCAAGCTCCGTCTTCGCGTTCTCGATCTCATCTGTTGACCTCAACGCAACCTGCAGGTTCATTCAGCACAACAAGGAGAGATAGGTAACATGTCATAGGCGGTGGCGGGTGGGTGACTGCTTGTGAAACGCACGACGGTAGAGGTGCACCACCTAACTTTTCTCGGGGTTCCGGGCTTGAGGGTCTCCGTACCCCATCCAACACTGGCATTGCGCAAGACATTTTCGCCTAATCAGAGGAGCAACAAGATGACGTTGGATATTTCCGTTGAATCCCAGTGACATGTCGTCCCAAGAGTGCTGCAAAAATGTAACCTTATCGTGGCTAGCGCCTGGTTGCCTTTCCTTCAACGCACAGCGGTATCTTTGCTGATATTATTTACGTGTGGTCCCCCGGTATCGTTCTCGTATTCAAGTGTTCGTTCAGCGTGAACATCGACGAGCACGGATACAATTGGCGGGGGGGGGGGATGACAGGCTCACTCCCATGGCGTCGTGATTGAGCTTGGAAGCGGGTTATAATCAGGATAAAAATGTACAGGGGTGGTACTGAGAAGGAAAGCAGGAGCAAGGACAGCAAGTAGGGTGGATCGATGTCAAGCTGGAAGTAGGTACAGAAGAGAGTTACCATTATTGCGTAGTAGGTAGGTTCACCTTTTTTTTTTTGGTCTCCCTTGGTTTTCTCCTCATATATTTCTGGAATATTTGTGAGTTGTTTGAAGTAAATAAAGCTCATGCTGCTGCACATTGGCGGATGTCAAAAATAAGGAATCCGATTACAGCAGCAGTGGTGCAAACCCCCTCTAAGAGGCCCTCGGGTTTTTTAAAAGACTTTTCGGGAGAAAATGCCAGGAAAAATCGGCTTGCTTGTCCCCTAGCACCGCAGCAGCACCGGTATCTAACTATTCCTATTCTATACGATGAACATCAGCCGCCCGCGAGATAAGGTTTGCTGGCCGACCACACTTCTTACATGGAAAAACAAAAATGTCAAAAAAAAAAAAAAAAAAAAAATGTGACCGAAAGGTCCACGTCACCAGCCACGTCATCATCCTAAGCTGTGTGTTCTCCCGACTAGACCGATGACAAACTGGGCATTTCCAGCTGCGCGACACGTCACACGCCACACGCCACACTACATCGGCAGCGCGCTTGTTCAGGTTCTACCTTCTACGTCGTACGTTCCTCGCGGAAGCGTCGTACATTCCTCGTGGAAGGATAGACTTTACGTATACCCTTTGTATCCACACTTATTATTGTATATATGATACTTGTTTCTGGCAACACAGGACAACACTGATAGTGCAGCAGAAGTGGGGCCTATATAAAGGCGGGCGGTACAATAGCGTGAAGAGGTTTTGGCCGCGCCCTGTATATCGAGAATCGAGACTCCCCCCCCCCTATTCGCACAACAGGCGGTTGTGTTCAGAGTTACAGCCGCGCCTACCGAAGCCAACCGCCCTACGTACGTATGTCGAGTGGCTGCCTTGTTATGACCGCCTTAGATAGGCCCCACTACTCTGTAAACATCTGCACAACCTCGGACAGATCATCGTCTATGATCTAGATGACTAGATGACCTACTGTAGATGATCTAGATCCTAACCTGCAGCAGCTATGAGATGTTGCGCGGGATCCGTATGGTACAGATCCAGCCCGGGAAACCGGTCCTAGATCATGCAGGTTATGCGGCTCCCACCCGGCAACATGAGCTAGATCATATAGATCAGGAAATAGATCTGCCCTGAAAAGATCTAGATCATCAAGTGGGAATAAATCGATGATCTGTCCAAGGTGTGAAGTTTACAGTTTTCGATCACAGAATTCCCTATAAAGAAAAACTAAAATGCTTTAGAACTGCAGTCCCGTTTAGGGTACAAATTCCTTGGAGTTAAGAGTCAGATATAGGTTTATGTACACTGCAGTAGTACTATCACGGGGGACTAAATAGGACCAAATATTGTCAGCAAAAATAGGGAAACAAATAGGTTTTGGTGTCTACAGTAGGTCCTATTGTGTCTACAGTAGGTCCTATTAACTGTGGTCCCCCGTAACAGAAGGGTTAACCATCCACATTTATTTGTTTCTGCAGACAGAGGAAACAATCAGTAAAAAACGGTCTTCGACCACAGAATTTATCGTTTCTTGGAAGCGCAGGTTCAACTCGTAAAAACTGTCAGCCCGACGAATATTCTATGTACAACCAGTAGAAGATGTGGAAGTATGGTGGGGCTTAAAAAGCTTTCACTTTTTTTGCCCCACCCACCCGCGATAGTAGGATGAACAAGAAGAAAAAAAGAAAAAAAAGAAAACAAAAAAGAAGTCTATTAATAGAATGATGGAATAATCTGGACGCGCACACTGACTGGGTATGCTAATGGTGTTGTTGGGCACATAATATCATAGAAATAACCGTTTTCAAGGTGAAGACAGCACACACAAATGCAATGCTTATGCATATACCTGGTACCAACGTACACGTCATCACATTTCCTTCCCCAAATAGTGGGAATCCAGTCTCGGGGCTGAACATTTTTTTTCTGTTTTTTAGTATTAATAGTACTGCTGTACTATTGTATTAGTAGGTGTGCTGTACATACTACGTACTGTTTCTCCTAGGGTGAAGAATCAGCACGGACAATGGGTGGGCTGGATGTCAACGAGTAGAAGAACGGTTTAACGTGAAGAACACACACACACTGCAAGTAGGCCGGTGACTTTCCTTGGGTACAATTATAAAAGAAAAAAAAAACGTCAGCTGTGAGATCGATGATTTCGTCGAAACTCAACTTTGCAAGCTGCGTGGGATTAATATAGTGTCAGGGCCAACAGGACGATGTTGGAAGCGAGGGCGTTCTATAACATCCTAGCAACAGCTATATATACATACAATATGGTAGTGGGGGGGGCCTGTACAAGTGCAAAGGAAAAAGTTTGGCCAGTCTACCATGTCCAGAGGCCGCCCTATTCGTATAGATACGTAGGCGGTTGTGTTCATGAGTCACCGTCGCCGTGCCAAGCGATTTCAACCGGCCTATATCGAGCGAGTGGCCGCCTCTTATATATCCTGACCGCCTCATGTAGGCCCCGCTTACTCTGTAGAGGGTTAGGGCTCTCACCGGCAAGGGTTTTGTTCGTGCGACGACGACTCCTCCTGCGAGCTGTCCAGTCCATCGCCCGACGACGACGATAGCTTCTTCTGGTACGCGTAGCGCTTGGCGGGCGATAAGTCCTCTGTGTTTCGCCGGTACGAGGAGAGGAGGGAGGAGGAGGAGGGGGGGGGAAG
>JAYJME010005291.1:0-10225 GCA_036873775.1 Costaria costata
CCCTACAGTTATCTCACTCTGTTTTCCTTCAAAATAACTACATATCCTTAGTATGTATCCTTCAGCAAATCATGCATGCCCAGCGTTTGTACATTTTTCCACCAAATAATGAGACTATATATTCCCTAATAGGTTACACAAAACACGTAGTACGCGCGATCGAAGTATCCCATGCAGCTTGCAAAGTCGAGATTCGACGAAATCCTCGATCTCACAGCTGACGTTTTTTTCTTTTATAATATTATTAGTAGTTCAAACATTGGGGGGCGATGTGGGTTCCAGAATCTCGACCCAACCGTCGCATGGATATTGTCCCTCGTAGGTCCCACCATTCGGTGAGGTCATGGATATTCGTACCATACCATATTGTACGACTGTGGTCACCCATATTCCTGGACTATTTGTTGTTGTCAGCAGTGACGTTGTCCCGTGACAAGTAATCACTGCAGACAAGAATGCGAGGCCCGTGCCTCGCACACACACTCTCTCTTCCTCTCCATCGTCGTTGATGGTCGTTTTCGTGGGATCGTCCGTACCGATCCTATACCAAAGCCTGGCGTGTCCTCCACGCTACTCTCTAAGAAAAGGAAAGTGCCATAGATGTCGAGTCGAACCGGGGGTCCTCCCCGGATAAATACTATTTGTAGTATTAATAGTAGTATTATTATAGTAGTACTATTATTAATAGTATTAATAGTACTACTTGTATTAGCAGTAATGTTATTAATAGTAATAGTAGTACTATTCGTATCAATAGCACGGGTCAGAATCGGTTCACGATGTTGGTGGGCGACCGCCGACCGCGTGTCACCGATCTGATGACTGCTGTTTTCTCGTTTACTTCCGGATTTTTTGCTTCCTATTATTAATATCGATATCGCCTACAGCAGTAGTGTAGTAGTATAGTTGTATTTCTTGCCTTCCTGTGTACACGACAACCCGTCGAGACACGTTAACACGTTATAATAGTCTAACACGATGCAAATTGTTCGGTGGCTTGGGCTTGCAGCAGGACTGTCCGATGCTGTGAGTCGGCGAAGTCGTCGGTCGAACCAACAACCATCGGTACTTACGTTTTATGATGCGGAGTACACCGCGCACCCGGTGCATACTTTATCCTAGATCATATTTCAGACATGCGGTAAAGGCTATTATAATTTAACCCCTTTAGAGCCGGAAACGGTTTTTGGGGACAAAACTACTTGGAAATAGTGTGGGATACCTTTTGGGGTAGTAAAATTTTAGACCCGTAAACGGTTTTGGGGTTTGGAAATAGTGTGGGATACTTTTTTGGGTAAGTAAAAGGGTTATCGCGCCTGCGGCGTGCCTTGGCGGCCAGAGCTTACTGCTAAATATAGAATAAACTAATATGAATACGAGCATTATTATTAATATGTACTCCGTAACAGGCACCAAATGCCAGCAGTTCTCTGAACGCAGGGAAAACTGAAGAAAACAACAACAGGCGATCACAGCAGCAGCAGTTGAATCGGCCACATGAGGGCGAAGATACGCGGAGTGTCACATATTCTGTACCTCGCACCTCGTACGTGCCTATTAAATGGCATGCAACGATTTGCGACATGCCCGCACTGCTGGGCCTGTGCACTGAGCACTACTATTGTCACTGCTGTATCTGGAGCTCAACCGCTCAATCCTGGTACGTATTTGTATCAAAATACGAGTACATACATTCATATATATACAAGGTATCATAAAGTGTATTGTAATGCAGCAGTATCTCTGTGTCGTAGCTTGTGACCACAGAGCGTGTCTCCCGTTAATCGGGCGAAGAATCAGCACAGACAATGGATGGGTGTGCTGTATAGTGTGCTGGATGTCGACGAGTAGACGAACACACACTGCCCTTTACAATTGCACCCCCTAACCCCTTGTTGGTTGTTGGACCCAAAACACTTAGAATTAGAGAAGACAGTTTTTCGGAAAAATGGTACCAGTACTGGTATATACATGACAGTTTTCCCGCATTTTCCACACAAACATCAAGATAGACAGGGAATCTGAATGCCGTGCAGGGTTTCTTTTTCAGGTGCCGGTCCTGGTTTTGTCGACATGGGCTAAAGTATCAGCTCGGAATGCTCCCCAAGTAGGTTCAACGAAGAGCCTGCACACCTTGTCCTCGGCAACAAGCCGTCAAGACACTCGACTCGACCCGACATGGGGCTCACGGAGACAGACAAAAGACTAGGCAACCGAGCTATTGCACTGCCAGTGCGCAATAAATATAGCGACAAAACATGAAAAGGCAAAGCTATACCATGTATACTGGGTACAAGTGAAAAGTACGGCCATGCCGCGGTACAAGTGTAATCCAAAACTTTGTCGAGGAAAAATCTGTGCTCTGCTCACCCTCTCTGATTCCCTGGGCAACGTCCATACTCCTTCTGATGCTATCGATTAGAGACTCGTCGCATGCGGGTGGTGCAGGATCGTCGCTTCGTACGGGAGACCCGCTGCCGAAGACGCCGCGGGGTTGCTTACGCGTGCTTGGCGACTTCCAAAAATAGTGACACGGCCCTGTCGCCGTTATAAACATGCTTCCATAATAATGCAACTCCTCGTTCGCTGATATTCCATCTATTCCAAACTCCATTTTCCTGTGCCAATAACAACTAATCCCGATCAAGAAGAGTTACCCCTGTTCCCGGCTGCCTTGCCTCTGGAACCCAACCAGGTACGATGCGACACGGTGGTATTGGTGGTGGTTGCTTTTGTGTGACGGGACCCTGGCGTCAAACTTGTTGTCCGATTGCTGCCGCGGAACTTTTCTCTCTCGTTTTTGCGGTTCTCCACTTGAATATATCATACACCACATCTGATTCCGGAGGGACTGACTGTTTATAGCTGTTGTAAACCACCGCTCCTGCGAACTTCCCGCGTGTCAGGGCGAGCGCCTTCGCGCGCAGCAAGCACGCCCGTGAGGGTTTCGAGGAAGGGTGTGCTTGTGGGCGTGGTGGCTCCGGCCGAACAGTAGAACCCTAATTCTGTTTTTGGTTTCATTGACGCTTCGCGACCGAGAAAAATTTCTGGTATTTGTTAATGTTTTTAGAAGGCGACAACGTCCCGAAGCCACCCACATTGCATTGATTGCCACCCGCGTGTTGCCCTAAAAATCCCTCCCATCTCGTAAGACCTAGGGTCCGATCTCCTGTCTCCTCGCCAAAGTGCAGCGACCCCACCCACCACCCGAGCATGTTGGCGGGCGCTGCCGAGCCAGGCCTTCAGTCGGTCTGCGTTGCCGAGCGCTCTGCTTGATCTCTTTTCCTTGTTGGTTTGTGTACATACCATACATAGCAAACCCCAGATACATTTCGACGCTTTTTTTTCTATGTACTCGTATTATTAATAATAGTAGGAAATACGGTGTATTTTTTTTTTTCAATGCGTGCATCGTGCATCGTGCAACGATCCGAATAGTTTCGATGCAGAGATCGTTGATCATCCATCCGCTCGCTGCGCAGCGAAATATCGTAGGCTTCACCTGGCTCCTGGCTTCACACCTCGTTTAATAAAATGAAAGCTACCAGGTATTTAATAGATGGACGTGGTAAGCTTCTTGTTCCAGACGCAGCAGAGAGTACTTCGTAAACTAAAAGCTACTGGTAGATGATTGAAAACGTAAACGTGAAAGCTTCTTGGCTCGTTTGACTTTCAGGAGCACTCGTATACTAAAAATATGTCAAATGTCATTACCTCATGGTACGTATTGTGTGTACGAGTAGGTGGGGTTGGGGTGTGCGTTGTCTTCACATTAAAGCCGTTCTTTGATTCATACCCCACGGCATGCGTCCTCGTTTTGTCATGAAGTACCTGTCATACGCATGATACCTTCTTTGGTGGGTCGTTATTTGACTTGGTCTTCATCACCGGCAGGTATCATACTCCTTCATGTATTTGAGATCCCATACGAGTGTAGGGTGCTTACTTGCTGACTGTACTGGTCATAGGTACCTGGCACCTCCACTGCTTGTAGACGTGCCAGCCCAGTACCTTATTAATAGCACTCTGTACCGTACCCTAATTAATAGCCGGGAGGTACTCTGAGTGCTGTATGGTATGATGTTATATGATACATGGTATGATGTTATATGATACATGCCAGTACGGGCAGTATCGATTCTCGATAGACCATGCTGCCCTGACATGTTGCTGCTCTGCGACCTTACGTACGCGTTTTCACTTCGTGGGCACCCGGTATGCTGCTTCTATATACCCCTGGTATACACGTCAATGCAAGTACAGCAGTCAGCTGACAGCAGCAATTGGACAGCAGTGTGCTGGTATCAATAGTACTGCCGTACCAGCATGCTGCTGCTGCTGAAACTGTCACAGCAATTTTAATTTTTCCTCTGGTACAAGAGCAGTATCGTATCATGCGGTGTATTTTACCGCTACTGCTGTGTGTGTTCTTCACCTTGAACCGTTCTTGTACTCGTCGACATCCAGCCCAACCATTGTCCGTGCTGATGCTGTATACCCGCGTGGAACGGAACGGTGCGTGGTATATACCTGGTATAGCTTTTGGCTCATCGGTTCCCCTTCTGACGTGGAGGCGTTATTTAAGCGCGTCCTTTTTTTGGCACTCTCCCTGTTCCATTAGCTTCCCTTTGTTTCCGCTCATTGAATAAGCAGGACGTATGATAGACAGACTCCGTCGTACACGCGAGGCATATAAAACCTTACACGCTCATGTTGTCCTATTACTTACCTGGTATAATAGTTTCCAGGTCTTTTTTTCTGGTGTACGTCGTAGCTTGTTTTGTTGTGCTCTCGTATACGGCACGTTGTTGGCATTCCACTTGCTTCGCCTTGATTTCGTCTTGCGGTTGTTTTGGGTTTCTTTGTCTCACAGCAGTAGTCGGTGACCACATAATTTGTAACTCTGTAGGATGAAGAATCAGGACGGACACCGGGTGTACTTGCTGGCTAAACACTCGGTGTACCCTTGGGTTGTACCGAGGCCTTACACCCCCGACACACGAACTTGGTCCATCGTCCCACCTAAAGTGGGCCCATCCCATTGGTGATAAGATCCCAGACACCGAGGGAATGTTATAAACCGTGGAGCGAGTAGCGCGGAACAACCCTATACCTGTCCGGTGCTCGTAGCGCCTCTAGCACCATATCAGAGATCCTGGAAACATATCAGAGATCCTGGAACCATATCAGAGATCCTGGATTCATCTGGAGTAAAACCTACATAATTTCCGTCGGGGTGTAAGGTCACGTTACAACCCTAGGGTTGTACAAAATGTCGTTGTACTTGTTCATGGAGCTCATGTCGTGATGTTGTTGGGTAGAGCAAACGGTTTTATCGTCAAGACAAGGCACATACCATCCTCGTATCATACGGACAGAGTATCACGTACTACTGTTATGGTGTACAAGTGCATACTCGTACCGTACCAGGTAAAATAAATAAATGAAAATAAATAAAAGGAAGAACACACCTGGTACACAGCAGCAGCAGTATAAGACCGGTAACACGCAAGATAGATAACGCGCCCCCTGGGATGTTTTTTGGGGCTGTTTTTCTTGAAAGAGGGAGACATGCACGACGAAAATTATGGCTTTGAAAGACCTTTCCATCTATGTACTAGAGGCATCGCTCGGCGTTTGCATTGTACCCGTTGTCGAGAGAAGATCAGCTTGGAAATATCTCCGAGGGGTGTGTTGTCGAGCGTTTTGTACTGCACAACTTTCAACCCTTTTGTAGTACTGCACTGCATAGAACCATATATCTGACTCTATTTCCACGTAATTTTCCCCCTAACCGGGAGTGCATTCCAAAAGGGGTAAACCCTTTTACTACCCCAAAAAATATCCTACCCTTATTCCAAATGGTTTTGTCCCCATAAACCGTTTCCGGCTCTAAAGGGGTTAAGTGGAGGGCTCCCATTAGTGCCGGTTGCGTAGTGCCACTCCTCTCCATAATGCCGGTGAACTTGCTTGGCACGGGTGCAACTTTCTGTAAGTTTCGATACATCAGAGTAACCCTATTCCCCATAGTGCCGGTATTTTTGGCTGGCACCTACCGGTACTATTGGGAATCCCCCACTACAATTGTGTTGGTATTTCCTGGCATTCGTAATCTGATGTACTGGTCTGGTGTCTATATTCGACTGCTGATGTTACCGACGCCAACACGTAGGGCTCCGAACTTTCCAGACTTTTCAACGGAATCACGCTTTACCTGTGGGTATGCTTCAGGGGAGCGATACAGCATGGGAAGTAGGGTAACCATGTAACCACACCTGACAGGCAAGACAGCATCAGCAACAGCAGTCAGTGTGTGGTACCAAGCACGCATCACATGCACACCGCACACCGGTACCGTGTATATGATGGATGGAATCTGATGCTCCTGTATTAGACTGGACCTCTATCATAGGTGCGTTTTTGTGCGTGTTACTCGCATTAACCCCCTCTAGAGCCGGAAACGGTTTTTAGGGACAAACCCACTTGGAAATAGTGTGGGATATTTTTTGCGGTAGTGTAAAGGGGTTAAACCGTTCGTTCTATTCGTCGACATCCAGCACGCCCGCTACTATGCAGCACGCCCACTACTGCTTGTCCGTGCTGATTCTTCGTCCTGGATACAAGCTCTGTGGACACAAGCTATTATACGACACAGAGAAAATACCTCCGTACGTGATGAAGTAAAGGTGATGCGTTTTGTGGTACATGATATATAGCGGTATGATGCGAGCACCCCTATGTACCATACCAGATGTTTTTGTCGTGCATGCAAAAACTACGTAAAATTTCCAGTCATTTTAGCTTTGTGCCTTAGAGCTGTTGGTTCCACATATCATACAGCGGTGTTTTCTTGCCCCCCTTTTTCCTTTGCAAGATTAACGTACGTAACTCAGTCCCGCAGATCTTGACGGCACTACTCTTACCCCTTGACGAGACAGCTTAGCAGCCGTCTACCAACTCCCCAAACTAGCTATACATTTATCCCGAAGACCTTGACAGGTCAAGACTACCGTATTACACGAAGCGCATACCCTGGGATGAATTTCCGAGCTGACTTTCTCGAAACCAAGGCGGGGCACATACGGCGAAATTGATGGATTTGGAAAAATATCCGTCGGTATCTTATCTTTCCTTCGACCCATCGCTCGGCGCTTGTCGAGAAAATTAGCAAGGAAATTAATCGGAGAGCGTGTGTTGTATGCGTGTTATATCATATATACGGCGGTAGCGACCGTAAACCGCCAGCCACCCTTATGGGCTATGAGTCTAGCTGTGACGCTATGAAAGTAAAGCATCGGGCATACGAGTAGCCTGTTGCCGCCAACCAACATCGTTGACGATTCGCGCGTTGGTTGCTTGTCGCCATCGGCCATGATGGTGTCATCACTGATGACGTCGTCACGTACTTCCTTGGCTCCGCTCGTCAACTCACATCGGAGATCTAAGTGTGTTACGAAGGCCACGTCACACCGTGTACACCTCGGACGTTGCCCCGGTCCGAGGCTAATACCGGTATTGCCCGATATCAGCTTTTTCGATTTCCTACCGATAATCACCTCAATTAGACGGGGATGAAAACGTCCCATCCCCGAGGTTTCGTGCACACTCGACTACCCTGGTGCCGTAGTAAAGATCATATACTCGTAATATATGATGTTTAGTTTTAGTTTTGGGGGATGCGCGTTATCGGTCCGATTCGCAAACGATTCGCAAATCCTTGCGAGGTTCTCGAAAAAAATGCGTCTGTTTAAAGGTTTGGTAACAGCCCTTCTAGATAGACACGCCTCCATATATTATATACCAGGTATGTTGGAAACCTCCCCTTTTTTGCGCATGCTCGCAAAGGGCTCAAAGCGACCCATCCACAACCGCAAGACTGGTGTAGCGGGGTTATACTGGGTGCGGTTCTCACAATTGCTCACTTTGCGGTAGCAGTGTCATTTGGTTTGCCCTCAAATCTGCGGTATCACGCATCCCTGCTGTATTTTGGCGATCGACTGAAAACATGTTGTACTGCAGTGAAAAAAAAAAACTATACCAGGTATATATATTTTATCTTCCCATTTAGTATCTTTGCTCGTCTTTGTCCTTCTCCCTCCGTAGTCGTACGTTAGATCCGGCGTCACTACTAAGCAGGTTCTTCTCCCTCCTCCCCACTACGGTACGTTCTTTGATTCTTATCGCGAGAAGAGTTCAGCACTTTCTTCCCTCGTCGATCCGCGTCGAATTCTGCTAACCCACACTAATAAGCGCTCTCGGCAATAATTGGTGTATTTCGAAAAAAAAAAGCCTTTTAGTGCTTGCGCCGGATCTTGAACCCGTGACTACCAATTTCAGAGTCTTGGAGGCAAGACACTGAACCACAGGGTACTGGTACAGAGTGGGTATCGAAGCCCGGTCCGAGGGACCCAGCGATGCGGGACCTCAATTCCCTGCGCGCTGCGCACTGCTGTGTTTTACAACTATTGTTGCCTGTAAATGACCGGTAAGAACTCTTAAAAGGGACGTCGGAATAGTTCACACCTCGGACAGATCATCGATTCCCACTGCATGATCTAGATCTTTCCGGGCAGATCTATTTATTGATGTGTATGATCTAGCTCATGTTGCTGGGTGGGAGCCGTATAATCTGCATGATCTAGGACAGGTTTTTCGGGTTGGATCTGTACGGTACAGGTCCTGCACAGCATCTCAGAACGGCAGGTTAGTGTCTAGGTGATCTAGATCATGATCTGTCCGAGGTGTAGAATAGTTGAATTACGCATGTAATTTTTGTTTTTGGAAACGACGAGACAAAGCGAAAGGGGAAATGAAGATATCGTACTTGATAATTGGCGGTTGGATTCGTTGTTATTTGTTTTTGTGGACGACGAAAAGGAACCTCCTCTTACGTATCCCGAACGCGTTATATAGGTTAAACCCCTTTAGAGCCGGACACGGTTTTTGGGGACAAAACTACTTGAAAATAGTGTGAGATCTTTTTTTGCGGTTCTAAAGAGGTTAAACCCCTTCAGAGCCGGAAACGGTTTTTGGACACAAAACTACTTGGAAATAGTATGGGATATTTTTTGGGGGTAGTAAAAGGGTTGACACGCATAATAACACACCCCCTTAAAATAAATTTCCTAGCAATTTCCCAACAGTTTTTTTTTTAACAAAAACAAGGGGGGCGGGCACACAACAAAAGTATTGGCTTCGGACTATCTCGTCAAGGTCTTTCCTTGGACCGAGAGCGACTGTTTACAACATATGGGACTGCAGCATGCAGCATATATTAACCCCTTTAGAGCCGGAAACGGTTTTTGGGGACAAAACTACTTGGAAACATTGGCGGATATTTTTGGGGGTAGTAAAAGGCCCACACGATATTACGGGTTCGAGCTTCGCGCTCTCGTCTTCCGGCGGCTCCTGCGGAGGGCTACGATACTGTAGATTTCTGCACCACTAAGTGGGGAGCAGGGTGCCAAAACGGGAGCAGGTCCGGGCGGGATCAAGGGTAAATAGATGTGCGTGCTACGATAAAGGTAGTAGCACTTTTGGCTTTTCTGTTTCTGAATGACGGGGCTCCTTAACCCAAAGTCGTCGGAATGCCATTCTTGTTTTTAGCAATATGCATTCTTGTTTTTAGCAATATGATTTGTTTAAATGGGTTTTCGCTCATCGGGCTGCCCTTCCAGTTTTTACTCAAAACAGTTTTCGGGTGTACGGTAGTGATATGGAGCTCCTAAAGTGAAGAGCCTCATAAACAAAATGGTGTACCTCTATCGTGGCATGGGTCAAGTGTGTGGACCAATCAAAATGGAGTTGGTTTGTCTATTGGGACACCTATTAAACAGTTTCACCCTACAAGTAGATCACTTAAAACACCGCAAAACATCGTGTGGACTGAGTGCACTTATAGCCCCTTTAGAGCCGGAAACGGTGTTTGGGGACAAAAAATACTTGGGTGCACGGCAACAACAGCCAGTGCGAGAAGATAAAAAGAAAATCGCGGAAGAACAACAAGATGTTACTCGCACATCGACCTGTTTCATATCACGCATACACCATCCCGGCACACCAAGGGCAAATAAATCGATTATCTCCGTCCATCCACCCTACGCAATTCGCACGAACTTCGCACGAGCGCTCGCTGGTGGTGGTGGTGGTGGGGGGTGTACTCATGGGCGTGCAAGGCTAGTCGGTGGGGCGGGGGGGGGGGGGGGTCGCGGTGGTTGGTTTGGGC
>JAYJME010005292.1:0-10225 GCA_036873775.1 Costaria costata
GGCGGGGTCGGATGCATGGCGAGTATTGTCGAAGCTATGTGCTCAGAACAGATGGGATTTTTCTCATCGCCGGACAAGCTTAATCACGATGACAAAAGCAAAGCATGCCGTGTCACCTCTACCAATAAAGCAAATCGTTTACTATCGTCCCCGCATCGACGCTTTCCGGTAATTAAGCTATGCATTATTCAGAAAGCACTCAATATTTACTTTTGACACGTCCCAAGCCCCAAGCGTTCGACCGCACGCCAACAATTCCACTATGATCCGTATTGTTTTTACACCATGTACCGTGTCTGAGAACGTGGGTGTTAACTGGGCTTTCGTCAGGTTACGAGACTGCTGCCGGTCCCGGCGGAGCGAAACGCTAAACACGCACGACACGCGACGGGCGACAACCGGACAACGGGGGCCACGGTGCTACCGGCAAATTGGCCCACTTACCGTCGCCCTCTCAGTTACCTCTTCGTGTTCTGGCCTCCCTTCGGTTGGCGTGCCACTGGCACAGCCTTTGCCACCTACGCCAGAGGGTCGAAGCCTCGTCCGGCGCACCTTCTCAGATGGCAGGGTCGATTATGACCGAACGATTTATGTATGTACTTGGCGGGGCATTCACGGGCAAAATGGCAGTCATCGCCGCAATTGAGGCTGTTCGGGCCATAGGCGCGGTGCCCCGCGTCTTTGGCCTCTCGGCTATCATATCGTATATAAAAAGGTGGTTCTTGATTAGTACTGCCAAATTTGCCGCAATTTTTTGCACGACCGCGTACATTAGTTGAAAATTATATTCCTCTGCTTGTTAATCGGCACCTGCCTGGTGTACGGCCATTACCCCTCCAAATTTCTGGCTCGCAAACGCCTTCGCGTACAGCTACGAATTGCCTCACGAACGCGAAGGCGTTTGCGAATCAGAAATTTCGAAGGGTAATGGCCGTACACCAGGCAGGGGCTGATTTAGAAGCCGAGGAATGTGATTTTCAACTAATCTACGCGGTCATGCAAAACCGCGGCGAATTTGGCCGAAATAATCAAGAACCACATTTATATACGATATGATAGCCAAGAGGCCAAAGACGCGGCGCGCCGCGCCTATGGCCCGAACTGCCTCAGTTGCGGCGATGACAACCATTTTTCCCGACAATGCTCCGCGAAGTACATAAATCGTTCGGGCATAATCAACCCTGCCATCGGAGAAGGTGCGCCGGACGAGGTTCTGACCCTCTGGCATAAGTGGCAACAGCTGTGCCAGTGGCACGCCAACTGTAGGGAGGCCAGAATACGAAGAGGTGGCCGAGAGTGCGATGGTAAGGGACAAACTTGCCGGCAGCACCGTGGCCCCCGTTGTCCCATTGTCGCCCGTCACGTGTCGTGCGAGTTTCGCTCCCCAGGGACCGGCAGCAGTCTTACAATGCCACACTCTACACCGGCGCAATACAGGCAAGACTCACCAGCGACAATAAGCAACACCCGTTGATGCACAAATACCAAACAGACCCCTATACACGTAAAGAAGAGCTCCGCACCTGAGCACCGTCAACCTCGTCGAAAACGGACAGGCAAGAAGAAGCCGTTTGGCTGCCTCCCACCAGACAACCTCAAACGTCGTCGTCTCCGCTGCTCCCCCTTCCGCTCCGCAATCCTTAGCCCCCTGGGTATCCGGCAAAAGCTCTTGCCGCTTCTGAAGCACTCCCCCGCTCGAGTAGGCACCCTCCAACAACTCTCCGTTGACTCTCAAGTGCGCCGCGTGGCCCGGTTCCAAACGTTCCATCAGCAGCGAGCAGTAGAAATCGACATTCTCCACTTCCGCGTCCGCCTTTGACACCGCCGTGCCGTCTTCAGTTATTGTTACCGGCGTCGCCGAATTCTCAACCACCCCCGCTGCCGCCGCTGCCCCCGCCGATGCCGCCACCGCCGATTTCTTGATAAGGAGAGCTCTTGCCGACTGTTTCTTCACGTCGTCCTTCAAGCTAGCCGCGCGGGATACAAGCCACATGAGAAACGTGCGAGAGTGCTCGAGGACGCACTTGTCCTTCACGTCCCTCGGCACGATTTCCCTGGCAAGCCCCCAAAGGCACTGGAGCAGACACGCGCACTCGGCCTCGGTCACGCCTTCATGGTCCCTAAGCTGGAGCAGCGCGAGCGCGACGGGTGGGAAACTCGGGCTCATGAGAGACATCAGCTCGCGCATCAGCCAGTCCGAGGTGTCCCTGCCCTCCTCCTCGTCCTCGTCTTCATCCCACTCGTCCTTGACGTCCCGCAGGTGGGACAACAACATGTACAGACACGACAAAAAGCACGCCTGTCCCGCCTTCGAATCGTCGTCCTCCGTGTCGTCATCACCACCGTCCTCGGCGTCGGCAGCAAGGGTCGATGACGACCATGCCGGCCGGGAGCGCCAGCACAAGGCGGAACCGAATTCGGCCTCCAAGCCGACGGAGTTCTTTACCTCCGCCTGTTCAGCAGCCGACGCAATGGACCTGTCATTTGCGCAAGGCAAAAGCGAGAACGGCGTGGTGTGGTTGAGGGGAGTATATAGTTACCTGTGGTTTCATTGTATGCATGCAGCTGATTTTGCTCTATACCGACTGGGCACCTGTCAAGTCGGTTGCTGTCTCCGTATGCTCAAAGCGGGCGGCTACGTTTTCCCCGAGGTTGTTGAAATACCGAGCTGCTCGCAACGGGGAATGATCCAAGTGCCAGGCTCACGTATATACACGAGGTATGATCACTTCGTTAAGGTTGCTGATACCGAACTGAGAGCAAAAACGAGGAATGATCCAAGTGCCAGGCTCAAGTATACACGAGGTATGCCCCGGCCTTTTCAACCGCGTGAAGCGGAATTCGTCAGCCGAGTCACAGCCTGTATTCTCCCCACACGATGCGGTCATCCCAATGAAACCACGAGTGCATTTTTACTACATCCTAGTTTTTCCATCCCATCTATTTTATTTGCCTTTTCAACCGCGTGAAGCGGAATTCGTCAGCCGAGTCACAGCTTGTATTCTCCCCACACGATGCGGTCATCCCAATGAAACCACGGGTGCATTTTTACTACATCCTAGTTTTTCCATCCCATCTATTTTATTTGCCCTACTTCCCAAGCTCCCTCCCTTTCGTAACTCAGATCCGGGGTCACATAGCGGGCACAATAGGGTGCATCAAACCACACCACACCATACAAGACCCTACCATAAAACACAATGCCATACCATAGCATACCTCGTATTGTAGAAAACCACGTAGACATGGATGTTCCTTCGAAGCAGCCCCCACTCTCCAAGCTCGGCGCTGTCGCTTTCAAACGTCGATCGGAGAGGGTACACCGTGGCGGACAGCGGATCGCCCGAAACACCGATGGGATCTACCCCGTTTTCGCTCGGTTCTTCCAGCTACCGGTGCGGAAAAAAGGGTTTGCCCAGGAAGGCAATGCAAGCGACGAAGGAGGGATGATCAGAATGAAGGAAGCTGTTAACCCACTACGTACTGCAGTGCACATTTCACGTCACTCACTAGTAATAAGCGTTCCTCCAGAAAACCCGCCGTCTTGTTCCCGCGTAAGAGACCGTGTTACCACTTTGACAGCTGAGAGGAAGGGGGGCGTATTTTTAAATGTCCGGGGGTTTCTTTGAGCTCGCCCTAGACATTTCTTGTTGACAAAAAAATGAACCAGACCACAAAAGACTGTTGAAATAGACAAAGTCGATGCCCCCCTCCCTTACGTATCGCTTCCACTCAAGTAGCGATTTTTTTCACGAGGAACGAAGCTCTGCGCGCGAACCTGCTTCTTTGTTGGACAATAAATGGTTACGCTTCCAATCCTGAAGGCTCTCATTTCCACCCAAACGCTCGCTGTGCCAGGCAAAGCCCAACACCGTGTCACCGCCCTCAGCAGAATTTCGGCCCGTAAAATGATAGGGTAGCTCTCGCCAGAAACTTGTGCTGGTGGATATTTGTAACTATCGTCAACCGTGTACAATGGTGGAAGGCACAGATAAACAAAATGGAGATTTCCGGCTTTTGAGATCTCCGGCTTCCACCTTGCCCAAACCGGGTACTTGCATTTTTAGGCGGCCATGTACATTAGCAACTCGCTTTACTCGTAATTGATTTCAAAGCTGTGTACACAACAGCTAGGTTAGCGTAGACGCTGCTTTCGTATGCATACAACGAACTTGTTGAAGAGGCTCTCACCCAGAGGGCCATGGTTGTGCGCCCGGGTGGTGGTTCCGTAGACTCGCTTTCCAGCGAAGCATCGCCTGAACTCGATCCACCGTTGCTGTGATATGACATCCTTTTCGTCGGCACAACCACATGCACGACCATGACAGCGCCCTGTGCGATAACCGTACAAAAAAACGGCAGCAACGAGAGAGAGGGAGTTTGTTCAGGTGACGGACGAAATTTCAAAGGGACGTGACGGGTACCGAACTGGGGAGCGACGAAACGGATAAGCACTGCAACAAAAGAAAATAACGACAGAAAATACGAATCAAGCATGGAGACAGACAATGGAACGGTTTCGAGTCGACAAGCAGAATTGATGGCAAATGGGCAACGGGGGCTACGTAAGCTGGGGAGGGTCGCGGCGCGTGGGTCGGTCCTTATCTTAGTACAGCGTTGACGCAAGTGGCGCCTCAAAGAGACTCAATGTAACTTAAAGAAAATTCCGTGTGCCAAGAAACTCGCCGCTACTCGAGCACGAAGGGGCCGAACCTAGGCCCCTCTGTATCAAATGATGGCATATATATTTTTGCAAGAGTCGGTCGTCATCTTCCTGCAGCGTCAACGAAAGTGGCGCTTCAAAGAAACTTCGAAGACATTTACGCGTGCTAAGTAACTCGCCGCTATTTGAGCACAAAGGAGTCCAACCTAAGCCCCTGTGTATCAAACGATGACGCATTATACTTGACCGCATGTCCTCTCTCGATGCAAAGGCTTGCGCCCTTCCCCAACTCAATTGAACTCACGTTGCGAACACGATTCTTGTACTCGTGTAGCCATTTCTTCATGTGGTGGAGGTATGTCGACCGCTCCCCGGGCCAGCACAAGCGGGAAACGGATTCCACGGGAAGTTTAAGGGCCTTGGAAGCCAAGAGCTTCACCAGGCCAAGGCTAAAGGTGGACTTTGACACAAAAATTTCCTGCATTTAGGGCGGTGTAGAAATAAACGGTGGAAACAAACACATGAGCACAGACGGCAGACCCTTAACGATGGGAGGCCCGCTACACCAGCACGCGACAAGCAGAAGCTTACACAGTGCACGACAAGCAGAAGCTTACAACAGGCATGGTTTTCCGAAACACCACTTCCTTCTACCAAAAGCGGTTGGTCCGGCCCTTTTCGGAATTTCTTGTCACAACCCCGAAAGACATGCCCGATTTTAAAATAGATCCTATCGCGACACGGTGAAATCCCACCATCTTAAATCACGTACGCAGACAATATCTCACCGTCCCGTCCTCCCCGCGAGCCATCATCCGGTTCGTTTTCACGACTATCGTGGCAATATCCTCCTGCTCCCCCTTCGTCTCCTCCCCACTCTTCTCTCCGGCTGCTTCGCGATCCTCGCTCCCTGCTGCCCCGCTTCCGCCACAACCACTTTCCCGCGCTTCTGGCTTCAGCCGCACGTCCACGACACTAAGGTGACGCAGTCCGTAGTGCCCCAGGCTCATGTTGTCGGACGCCGCTCTCTCCCCCCGGGGCTTCTTCGGCCCCTTCTCTGACTCTGCGCGGGTTGACGGAAAGGCGCCACTGCTGCGGTCTTCAGAGGGAGCGATCCAAAGCTCCACCCTGTCGATCTCACCAGCGGCCAACATAAGCTTCTTGCAAATCACAGCTCGGAGGTCGCCGAGAGTCCGCAACTGTTGCGTAGTTTTTTCCGCCACCGCCTCCCCGGAGACTTCAGCTTTTTCTCCGTCCGCCCCTGCCTCTCCCTTGCTGCCTACTCCGGCGCCATTTCCCTCCGGTTCCCCGAGGCGTCTGTTGGGGATGCAGACGTAGCCCGCCGGTTGTCCGAGGACTAGCAGCTGGACCATCCACTCAGGTATGTCGTCCGCAGAGATGGCCGTCGGACCCACCTGTCGCCACAAGAAACAGACATTGGAACAAGCCGAGAAAGTGTGATGACGGTTGCGGCTGTAGGGGGCGATAGTTGTGGCTGTGGCGGTAACATACGAGGCCATGGGAGGTGCTAAAGCTGCCGGCGTTTGCTACTTCACGTCAGGAGCTTGCTCCGTGTAGGGACACGGGGGCTCCAATATAGGTGGCTGGGATGAAAAATGGGGGGGACAACAAAAAAAGCCGAACAACGGAAAAAAAAGAACGGCTGGCTGAAATCCATTGGGAACATAACAGGCATGAATAGTTGATACCTAGGAATGTCTACTACGTGTCGTCAATCGATCATCCAGGAAGATATTTAACTACTGAGAACCAACCGTTAAAAACCGCACCAGAATCAGCTCTTCCTCATTCCTCAGGTAGCAACCTTTGGGCCCGACGGTGTCCTCAGAACACCACAAGAAGCTCCCTCGATCACATTTCGACCCCAACTCTTGGAGGTACGAGGGGTTTGGCGCGTTCTCCTGTCCAGCGACCGCCGCTTGACGCATCAACACATGCCCCTGCGGGAGACAAGTTGCGCGACCAGAGATCGACACGCCCTCCTCCCTGTCACCACCACCATCGCCGTCCTTATCCCCTTCATCCAGGGCATCGCCCTCGTCGCGTTGCCGGTTGGACACCTCAGCCGCCGCGGTCGTGGCTGCTAGCGTATCCGCGGACCCTTCCGTGTCGGGAAAACCGGCGGCGGCGGCTTTGGCGGGGGCTCTTTTAGCGTCACTTGCGGCGCGGGCTACCTTACCCCAGAGATCCCCGATGGTCTGTGATTGGCCAAGCTTAACCGAAACCTGGTGAAAAAAGGCCGATACATGTTGAAGAGCCACGCCCCAAAAAAGTGTTAAGTATGTTTTGCAGAGTCACTATTAAATGTCACGAGACGAAAAATCTCAATACGTAGAGGGCGGGCGGATCTGTTATCGAAGCTGTTGGTGGTGGTGAGCACCGATGGTCGTGGGGCTAGGAATCTCTTTTCAGCCCGCATCCCCGCTGAAGGCGTGGCCATTCCCGCTCTTGCTACTGGAACCGATCAGGTTGCTAATAACTACAACGTTTTTATTTTATTTTCTTATCGTCACTTCTATTTTCCAACTCGACTCGCAGGAGCTTTGACGACCTAGTGGACAAGCCGTGATCACAGGTGCCTTCCCTTCTCCCCCTCAGTATATGCCTTCATGTTTACCGCGCATATGAACGGTTAGATGCACACCATAAACACAACCTCTTTGGGCCCTTTGGGATGAAAATACCCCCGCCTCACCGTCACATTCGGTGCAACCGTTATCTTGATCTCGATGTTGGCCTTGTTCTCAACCTCGGCTGTGGAGGGGGCGGCAGCGTCCGCCGTAAAGGCTACACCTTCAGCTCTAGCTATCTCTCGCTGCTCATGGAGGACCACACAAGGACATACGATGAGCGAAAAGGCGGACTGTGGTCGTCACGGGACATTCTACGTACGTAGTACAGTACACGATTTTCCCAGGTGTATACTTCGTATGACGGGTAATCGACAAAGCTACTCCGTGCAACATTGCATTCAGCGGTAGCGGTCACTCAATGAATTGTGTGTCTCTCATTAATCTCTCAATTGTGTCATCTGGGTGATCGCGCACCTATCTGGGTGCTTAAAAAGAACGTCGGTGGGAGGCGTAGCGAAGACAGCGACGTGCTATAAAATACATGTGAACACGGTTACAAACGTGGAATGTACGGGTTGCCTATTCCACCCAACGACAAAACCAAACCAAGGGCAACACTCACCCATGTAGTCCAGCAAATACACTTTACATACGTAAAGGACGCTCGTCACAGAGCATCACAACATTACTACAGCAAGACACAAAACCCGCGAGTCAAGCGTATCACACCCTTGTAAAACAAGAGACAGAACCCGCGAGTCGAGAGTATCACACCCTTGTACAACGAGAGACGGAACACGTGCGCCACATACTAGAAAAATTGCCGTCCACTACACCATGCGTGCTGGCAACTCGAAGGCGCCCACAGCAGCAATAGTGTTTATGACTTGGGCCAACTCCGACAACATGGTTGATAGTCCACACCAACTCCTCATTACTTTCGAGAAGTTTCCCAGGAGGTCGGGGTAAGAGTTATATGGTGAGTGCTTACAATCAAGTATGTTTCAACAATTTAGTCGAAGCTGGGCCGAGGTCTATATATGCTATACAGTCCAGTAGTGTTTACGGCCTGGCCCAGCTTCGCCAAAATGGTTGATGGTCGGCACTAACTCCTCATTACATCTTCATACCGAAAAAAATCCCCGTAGGCCGGGGTTAGGATTATGGCGCGGTCTATACAGCCCTGTACAGCAGTCTAACCTTGAGATCACGCAGCTTCCAGGTGGCCAGAGCGACCACGGTTCCCTCGCGAGGGCCTCTCCTTTCACCACCAACGCTTGACGCACCCTCTTTCATCGGACGAGGCATGCCTGCCACGGTGTAGCAGATCTTGTGCGGCACCCCCGCCTTTCCTTTCCCCTTGCCGTTCCCACTGGCCGGGGAGCTTTTCGTCGTAGAAATGGCGGGATCTGCAAGCGGGGTCAACTGATTCGGTGAATAACAACGAGCATTCCTTGCACATCGTGTTGGTGTCATTCTCGCTCGTTTGCACGGCCGGGAGGTAGGACAGGCGATAGATAATCGAAGTGGGGGCGCAAATAAGCCATCTCCAAAAAAAGAGAAATTAACACCCATATACTAGGAAAATGAGCACCGAAAAGCAGGCGGGGATATACAAAACACTTGAGACATTCGGGAACCATTCCATCGAAGTTAGTGCGAAACACACCCCTTCCCAGGCAAGAAATCCAGCCTGAGCCAGCCGTCCTGTTAATAGGTGTCCTGTGTACGCGTGCATGCCGTATCGCCTCGTACAAACGTCTCCGATAAGGTGGAAGGGAAATATCTGGTTGTTCCGAGCACATCATCCGAAACGCACTGTCAGCGTCCTCAACTTGGAGCGCGTGGCCAACAGCAACCAGCCGAGGCACGCAAACCGCCATTGACTGCCCCCACCCCATCAGAATAGGCCAAAGGCCACGACCGGCTACCTTCCCAAATAGCACTCGCTGGGAAAATAATGTCCCGCAAAAGCTTCGAGGCCAGGGACGTAGCGGTCGATGCCCGCAAACAAACTCGCCCTATCGTTCTCTCCCTCTTACCGTCTTCATGAGTGGGGCCCTTCGCAAGTTTGTCGTGTTCAACACTCGCAACGACGGGGCTCGTGTCTTCTTGAGATGAGATGGTGCGCGCCCCATCTCGGTCAAGTACGGCAACGAACGTCGCACGGCCCTGTTGTCCAAATAAGGAGTATTTGCGAGTCATGACAAAATGATAAAACAAAGTGTCACCAGTTGGCTCGACAGGAGAAAGCAACAAAGCGAGGAAACCTGATGCGCGAAGAAAAATCGTCACATCGCAGCCCCTTTAGAACTGCGCACACACTTTTGGGGACAAACGACTCCCAATTATTGTGGGATAATTTGCCTTAGAAAAATAGTTGAAACCATAAACAAGAACTGAACGAAAATCGGAGGCGAACTAACGCGGTGAACTGTTGCGATATTGTCGATAGTGCCTAGGACCTCCCGTGGCCCTCAAGGTACTGGCGGCGAGGTCAACATTGGCTGAAAATGAAAATAAAAGGAGCCATGATAGAGGGGTAGTTTTTTTTTAGTCTGGCTCTAACAGTAGGTGCCGGGAAGGTCGTGACACAGACAGTTATTCCTCTCGCATGTGCTGTTGCGCAAGTTCTTGCGGAAAAGGAAACCTATTTGGGCACATCCATTTATTCCATCGTTTGTGTCTGTGTGTTCCGTTGGCCGATCGCGCATGAACGTTTGCAAAGCCTTGATCGCGAATCTTACCCCCCCCTAAATATTACATATATATGCATATACTAACACACGCAAGTCACTGCGTGGGCTGGACAACCAGGGTACCGTTTTTTGTTTGTTTGTTTTTTGCGGTCACCATGATGGCTATCGTGTCAGATTGTAGTGTGCGGGGTCGAGAACCCTAACTCCGCACAAGGGGAATGATCGTATCACGTAGTGTGAATATGGTAAGGCACCCACGAGGCAGTTAC
>JAYJME010005293.1:0-10224 GCA_036873775.1 Costaria costata
GCATGCGTCTCCCGCTTTTAAGTAATGCAACTAAATATTTTTTGAGCCAAAGATTAACCCCCCCCCCCCTCGCTGGCTGTTTTCTTGTTTCCCGCGGTGCGTGTCCCCGAATGGCGTGATAGGAGAGGTTGACGCTGGAGCTGGTAGACACTCAGGCTGGTGCTGATGCACTTGGTAGTTCGAAGAACAGATATGCTAATTAAACCACGAGGCCAACAATGACCGAGAACAACAGACTTGTGTTGGAACTCTATGTGGGCGCTGCTGGTAGTAGTAGCGGAAGTGAGAAGCTGGACTGCTGGGCTATGGATATCCTGTACAAGTGCATCAGGGTAAAACGCGTTGCAATACGGAAATAGGTTTTGACAGTTTCAGTTGAAAAGGCACTTTGTGGAACGCCAGGAAGACAGCCCAGTAGCTCTAGATGTCGTGGCACACGACGACAGCCCATCAGTTCTAGACGTTGTGGCACAGGAGATAGCCCATCACGCTGTCACTTCTCACAGCACCCGCATAGATCCCAACACGCATATTGTTCTCATACGTTCTTGACCCATCATGGTTTAAAACGCACATCTCTTCTTCAACTAATGCACAAGGTGCAACCAGCACCAGCTTGAGTGTCTGTCAGCTAAATCGTTAGCCTTTGCCACCACGCCATTTCAGGGGGACATGCAACGCGATCCCTGATAGGTTGGTGAGCCTCGTTCGACAGCACGTCGCGTACATCACGGGTTCATCGGAAGAGGGGTCTACCGAGAGATCTGCATGAGCTGATTAGGACTGCACGGCATCATCTTCGAGGGAGAAAGCATTGGGAGATGAGTTCGAGCCAAATATTGCGACTTAATGTTTTGATTGATCGCCTAGAGCACAAAATAAACTGCAAGACCTACGAGTACGGTGCATCACTTTCTGAACGGCAATAGTCTCGCGTCAATACATTTCACCTGCTTCGGGGCGAAATATCCTGCGTTTGTGTTTTGTCAAACGGGTCAGTCATCACGCTTGAGGGGTTAAATTTGCACAGCGTTCAAGGGGTTTCGCAGACGTTGCAACCACGGCCTGATCGCGGCAGTAGTGCATTGCTTGCCGACAAAGGTAGCCCGCACCAATTACCACCAAGCCCGCTTGCAAGCGGGACGTGGGCTCTGTAGCGCAGCGACAAGCTCTGGTGCTGGGACGACATATTGGTCGACTCCGTACCCGTTACGGCTAGGCCTGCTTGTAAGCGACAAGAGGGTTCCGTAGCGCGACGGACACATGCTACGATAGGGGTGTACCTTCTTTTTTCTGAGGTTCCCCACTTGGGGGGCTCCGCACCTCATCCAATACCCAACTTTTGAGAAATACTGTGAGCTTAATCCGAGGAACCATCCCATGGCCTAGGTACAGAGCAAATGGTATTGCAAAAAGAAGAGTGGAATCCCGATGACTTTAGGTTAAGGAGCTCCGTCATTCAGAATTTGTTTTAGCCCAAGACACGCTACCTCTATCGTAGCACGCGTCGGCGACAAGTGTGCGGGCGTCGGGGACAAAGGAAGCCCTCAAACAGCTGAGGCATAAGAGGTGTGCAACGATAGGGGTAGCACGTTTTCAACCGTTTCGTTTCTGACTGGCAGGTGGCTCCTTCAAGGAGGAACTACCCTATCTCGTCATTACTTCGCAACATGTTTTTATCGTATACCCTAAGGTCACGGGATTATTCTTCGTCCGGTTGCCCTTTTCCCGAGGCCAGGTTCCGTTCGGGGGAGGCACAGAGTACATCGCTCCTGAAATGATGAGCCTCAGGCACATCATGGAACAAAACCCCTACCGTAGCGTGCGTAACAAGACAGCACACACCTGTTGCGGCAGAAGAAGTATTCACGGAGGAGACCAACAGGATAGCAGCGCTAGCAAGTGGTGTCCCAAGAATACGACGGCAGGGATCGTTCCGTTTCCCCCCAGCTGGGCGGCGAAACTACGCGCCCACCTCACCTTTGGCAACCCATGATTTTGCAACCCATGATTTTGTTTCGTAATTTTACAGACGAGGGAGTGCCCGAACGTGGTCGGGATACCGACATCGTCGAGGCCAGCGCGGACATCATGCTGACCGTAGAGCGATGGAAGATGGACAACAACTACTTCTACTCCATCCTCTTATTCGTGATTAATGAAGGCAGAACAGTGCGAGGGAAAGTCGATCGACGACGGGAGAGCCGCGTGGCTAGTTCTGGGCGACACATTAGTGGGGCTTCCAACGCTGGTCGTGTGGCCTAACACGAAAGCTTGCTTATCTCCAACCTGCAGCCCTGACAGGATCCCGACAATTGGCGATGCACGATGGATGCAGTGCAGGGCCGACGTCATGAACACGAGTTCATCCCCCACCAACATCTCGCGGACCGGAACCTGAAGGGCCTCCTGGACGAGTACGAACACGGGCGCCACCTTCGTGTACAACCAGCTCGACTTCAGGCTGGAGGACGTCAAGTGGACACTGAGAAACACGTCCGCGAACAACTTGGCTCGCTTATCGTCGCGAGGAGCGGTTTGGGCCCCGGGGGTGTCACGCGTGCTTCCACTGCACTGATTATGGTCACTACAGGGTCGAATGCCCGCATAATATTGGCCAGAAGAAGTATGGGTGGAATGGGGGGAAACCGCACCGGAGGGATGGCGACTGTGGAGGCAACAATGGCGGAAGAGGCGGTCGCGACGGGAGTAGAATCAGCAACGGAAAAAATAGGGGATCGCGGTGGCAGTGCAGCTAGCCGTGGACGCGACGGAGTTAGATGGTCCTCCCTCCATAACACCACCAGCCACTGGGACCCAATATTGCCCCAACTAGAAGATCAACGGCAACATCGGCAGTAGCAACTTCGCCAACAATATTCATCCCTCATAATCAGTTCGAGGCGCCGTTGAACACACTGTTGGCAGTTACATCGGAGTCAACGGGGGGTTACATGGGAGGATGCTCGTTCATGGCAAGCGCGGCCGTCGGGCTGGCACCCCAGGAGAGACCGGCAGAGGCACGTGAAAAGGAACTCCGCGGGTCAGAAACGCTTGGACTTTTCGCAGCTTTAAGCGGGGGCGAACGGACGACCCTAATGACCATGGCAGAGAAGGACGAGTGCAACGGTATTTTCCGCAACACCTAAGGTCCTGTCAAATCGCTGGTGGGTATCAGATAATCTGAGCCCTACCTCGGCGACCACCCCGAACAACAGGAGCGGCTATCTGACTAAGCCTGACTGGAGGAACCGTGCGAGATCATCTCCACCGCAAACGACAACATGAAAGGGGTAGCTACAATAATCATCAGCGGCTACATCATCGGCCAGGCTGGTATAAGGCAGCGCAAGTAAGGCTCCCGGTTTTGGTGGTGCCCGACATTGCGCGCAATCCCTTCTCGGTTCCGAGCGCAACTCAGCAGGGAGCTACAGACATCTCCGCCCTGGACGCTTCGCGGATCGAGGCCAACCTTTTCACCATTTCGCTACAGCAGGTAGGGGGTGCCACGACCTCAACATTTTTAACATCACGCGAGGGGGAGTACACTCAACGCAGCATGCGAAGGTAAGCGCGGAGCAACGACACCGTCGCACGGGCCCCAGCAGTGCCAGGAACTTGAAGCTTCTCAGCAAAACGCACTCTATCGGCGGAAGAGCACCCAGCAACCTCACCCGAACAAATCCAACCTCGGGATCACCATGCTTTTATAGGCTAGTCTACACCGACCTCTCATGGGACCCATTTCTCCGCCGGCGATGGGAGACTTCAAGTACGCCAACAATATTACCGGCGAGTTCATACGTACAGGAGATATACCTCATCCCAACCAAGGGAGAAGTCGTCGGCACGATCCAGAGTTTTGTGCAATCGGTGGTGGCGCCCCTTGGGTTCGGATCCAGGGCCTTCGCAATGATCGTGGGGCAGAGTGTACCGGGGAAGCCCTCCGGAAATACTGTCTCCAAACGGCGGTAAGCCGCCGCGACGCCGGCCAACACACCTCAGCAGATATAAAGAGCGATGGGAGGGCTCTGGTGGGAATCATGATATTTTCCTGGTGGACAACGGGCTAGCGAAATTGGTTTGCGATGAGCTGACGTTCACTGCGGCGTACCTGGCGAACCGGGCATAGCCCTCGGCTCTCCACACGAGGAATACGTACGAGGCTCTCCATGAGAAGAAGGCGACCCTGTAACGCCTCAGGACGATCGGCTTCAGGGTTTTCATACATATCGGAACGCGCACCAAGAAGCTGGAGCACGTGTTTTGGGATGGTGGGCTCTTCGGGTACAGCCAGGCCACCAAAGTGTACCGCACCTACAACCCAACAACACACAAAGTACTGAAACGCACCACCTTTGTGATAATTGATACACCATCAAAGGTCGTGTCATAGCCGGCCGAAGAGCCAGAGAACGTCGAAGAGATGGACGACGCCGGCATAGTCAGTTTGCATGAAGGACCAGAGGTCGACAACATGCTGCGAGACGTACGAGACTACACATTGCGAACAACAACGACGTGCCGCGCAACCACACCGCCCCCATCGTGCGACCGCGCGACCCAGCGATAGCCGAAATGCCGACGAAAATCCTTGGATTAACCCAAGCAGATATGCTGGCCGAAGAAGGAAAGCTGGCACCAGCGGCGAATGGTGTTGGAGGACGGCAATGACCGACGGGCGACGGCGGCGAACAGCAACCCCGAAGCAGGCAGTGGGGGCGAGAAGCTTGAGGGGCCAGTTAGATAGATGGCCTCCAACTCAGGGGGAGTGGCCCTTCGGAATCCGGTGGCGCCAGCAGTACCAAGGAGCGGCAGCAGGGCTGCTTCGGCAATATTTGCGATAGCCTCCCTGCGCTGACTCCAGCGACTCTGTCCCCACACCAACACGACATTGCCGGATACTGCGTGCCACATGGAAATGTTAACATACGCGGAGTATGCGCACACTGTTACGAAGGTGCAGGTACAGCGTTCAGAGGGGGATAAAATACTAGTTACTCCAAACACTTTGAAAGAAGCTATGGTGCTCCCTGACGCCGCTCGCTGGAAGGCAGCTTCGGACAAAGCAATGGAGAATCTGCGAGACCCCAAACTCTACGTCCTCGTCCCCATCACGTCCATACCACCCGGGAAGAAAACAACCAGCCCGCGCGGATTGATCAATACCAAGGGGGACACCTCATTTAAGGGGCGCGGGGTCGTGCAGGCATGGGGGCAAGTGCGTGGGCGCGACTGCGGAGGAACGTTCGTTCCGGTTTGTAGGATTAAAGAGTATCCGCATGGTGCTCGCGACAGCGGCGAATAAAGGGTGGATGATGTGGCAGCTCGAACTTCAGACGGCGAGGGGAGCTCCGCTGGTCATGAAGCTTCTCGAATCGCTTCCTTGGCCTGAAGCAAAGTCCCTTGATTTGGCATGGAATCATCGATACCTTTCGCGTGGGAATCGGGCCTTGAAAAGCTGCTCGTGCATCTACATCTTCAACGGGACGACCATGATTAAAAAGGGACTGGCTATGAACGACCACTAGACGGCCACCCTCCTTCTTGATGTGGATGGCGTGCTGCTGGCGGGCGGCAGCAAGGCTTCGGTCGAGATGCTCAAGAGGAAGCTGATGAGCTTCTTCGAGAGGCATGGCATGAGCGAGGTGGCGCGGGTGCTCGGGGTGCCAGTCACCCGTAATATGCAAGCTGGATCGCTTATCATCACCCAGAAGGACTGCACCAGGGGGCTGCTCGCGAAGTGCGGCATGCAAGACTGCAGACCGTTGGGGACGCTGTGGTACGGCAAGGAGCTGTCCCTGATGCAGCTGGAAACCGACTGCTAAATGAGGAGGCGAAGCGGCGAGTTCAAGTTATTGGCGGCTGCACCACGTACCTCAGGTGACATGCTACGGCATAACGTACAGGCTAGCCTATCTCGCAAGGGCAATACCTATACCACGAAAGGTGCCCATGGGAGACGCGTGCTACGATGGGGTATTAACTTTAGGTTCTTTGTTTTCAGCCGACCAGGACCTCTCGGAAGAGCGCCTGCCCTATGTTTATACAGTATTAAACTGTAGTGCCTTCTTGTTTCGCGATAGCCGCAGCCTTGGGATTGTTTGCCACGCTGCCCCAAAATAACAATCCCAGTCCTATGTGGAGATACAATGAGTCACTCGCCCGAGTGGCGTAAACGCGGTAGTGAAAAGGGACCCACGCCCTATCGTAGCACGCATCGGGAGCGACCAAGCCTCTACTGCTGTACCAAGCGATGCCGGTGGATTTCAGCATCACCTACAGACAAGGAAGGTTAAGGCTCAACACGTACTTAGATACCAACGAGGGTAACAACCCGGACAACGGAAGTCAACTACGTCGTATATCATGATGATGCGTAATGGCCCCATGTTCAAGGGGAGCATGTACCAAAGCAAGTTTGTTTTGTCCAGTCGACTATGAAGCGGAGCTTATGGC
Organism: Costaria costata; assembly: GCA_036873775.1. Classification (NCBI taxonomy): domain Eukaryota; class Phaeophyceae; order Laminariales; family Agaraceae; genus Costaria; species Costaria costata. Next base: position 6,460 of record JAYJME010005293.1, read on the forward strand.
GAGAGCATTGGCGACAAGGGATACAGTGTTTTGCCAGAATACGATGACGGAGCTGGGCTTCAAGAAGGCCTTAAAAAGTGCGCCCCCTCCACATTGACAACACTTCGGCATTACATGTAGCCGGAAACCAGACCCGCAGCTCGCGTGCTAAACACGTGGCTTAGATGTGCTTACATTCGCGAGATTATCAAGGAGGTGCACTTGAGCATTCACTACATGCCGACGGACAAGCAGCTCGCGGATCTGGGACCAAGTGTATCGACAAACAGCGGCACAGGTTCCTCATCGAGCTCATCATGAGTTTCCAGCTGTGAATCATGGCCATGCCATCAAACATACCATAAACGGCGAGAGAAGCTCTCTCGCAATAGCACGGAGAGGCTCCCAGCGAAGAAATAGGCGCGAAATATCGAGGACAATCAGTTTCGGCGTTTTCCTAGATTTATGCTGGAAGCTTCAGTTGGACGACGTCGATTGAATCTGAACCGAACGCCTGGGACGATAGCTTGACATGGGTATAAGTATTGAAGCAAGAGCGTACAAGGAGCAAGCAAGTGGTCTGTGGATAACATTGTTTCCCACAAGCATTTACATGATCAGTGTTTTCGTGAAATGGTCGTGTTTCCAACAAGTGCTGGTGATCGCTAGCCATGCTCAGCAGAATTGTCTGTTTTATCGCTTGCAGCAAGAGCTGGTGATCGGTAGCCATGATCAGCACTGTAGCCAAGTTTCTATCGATTCCAACGTGTACTGGTTGTCGTTAGCCATGATAAGTATTTTAGGCAGCATGCCCTTCCATTGAGGGGGAGTGTTTAGTGTAGACTGGGTAGACTTTACATAATTCATCAACCTCCATTACAAGTAGTCTAACAGTAGTGCGAGTAGTAGAGTTGCTATGTTGAGGGTAGCCTATATGGATACCCTGTACGTACAAACAAACCAAAGGGTAAAGCGCGGTATATCACGCAAATAGGGTTTGGCGGTTTCAGCTGAAGCGAAACATTGTGGAAAGGACTACATGCGACGAGATTGCTCGATATCTCTCAGCGGAGTTCTCGTAGACGTTGTACCACAGGAAGGCAGTCTTGTAGCTCCAGACGTTGTGGCACACAACAATAGTCCAGTAGTTATAGACGTTGTGGCACCACCACGTTGTCACTCCTCACAGCACCTACATAGACTCCAACAAGTCTAATGTTCTCACCCATTCTTGGCCCATGGTTTATAGTATATATATGTATATCTTCTTCAAACTACGAAGTGCATCAGTATCAGCTTGAGTGTCCACCAGCTCTATCGTTAGCCTGTACTACCACGCCGTTTCGCGGACACCCAACACGATCCCTGGTGCTACTTTCACTTCTACTTCTACTACTTCTACTAATATTATTCACACTACAAGTTTCCCCTTCGGAGGGGAGCCATGATGGTTGCAGATAACGAACGCACTAAAAGCGTGCGTTTCGGTTTCTGGTACAACATTTTATACAGGAGGGGTCATACGTTGGCTTCCTGTAGGCTATGTTTCAATCAGTGTAGAAAGGGGCGACGCAAGATAATTGCTAGTCTCGAACTTCAAAAATTAACAGTAACAGGGTGTGTTCCAGACTGCTACGAAGTATGGTAACATCTAACGTAACGGCTCTTTCAATGTTTTCCTGTAAGCCACAGCCTGATTTTCCTAGTCCCCGTTTTTCCATAGTGCGGAGGTTTCCTGTCGTACGCATTGCGTAAGGTACACTTATTTCTAATTTACAAGAGCCAGTGAGTGGCGGAAACACCACACACGTCGCGCACGTACGCAAACAAAAACTAACAACTGAGGGCTGACATGTCCTTTTTATTTTTGATGCCCGCGTAAACGTTGCTGCTGTGGTTGGGTACAGCATTTCGCAGCAGTAGCAGCACAAGAGGAGGTCCACATGCAGGGAACGCACGGCAAACAACAACATCAACATCCAGCTCACCCAGTGCCCGTGCTGATGATTCTTCATATATCGTACGAAATATACCCCCGTACTGGGGTAGGGCATCACGAACGACATGCAACTTCGAGTACCTAGCCCAAGACGTTTACGGTATACCTTGAACCCGAGTGCGTACTATTAATAGATGTAGTTGTTGGTTGCAGCATCAAGCAGCAGTTTGGACTAGAACCGTAGTTTCTACGAAAACAACACAGCACAGAAATGCCACTGCGATATTACTGCTGTTGTACTGGTACTTATGGACACTGCTGCTGTTGTTGTTACAGCCTACCAGGTACCTGGTACGACGTACCACAGTAGCTGTTTACCACAAACCACAACAGAGTATCAGGTAGCTCGTACGTGGTACGAACTTAGTCGTATAAAAGGCGCTGGGCAAGAACGAAAAAACTTAAAAGCTCTTGAAAACAAAATATACAAGAACGTACGTAGCCTCCGGGCAAGTAACCGGGCAAGTAACACCGACAAGCAGGAACAAGTTTATACCTCGTCGAACATTGATATTTATATGAGGGCATAGACATACAGACTGCACTAATAGTGCTCACACCGTTCGTGGCCAAGTGCTACGGAACACGGCCAGTGGACGTGTTTTTCGGATGGATTACGGGGAGACCAGATCGATTTCCTGCTCTAGTGGTGTCCTGCAAGGGGACCCCATGGGACCAGCAATATTCTGCCTGGCTTTGCGGCCAGGGCTGAAGAGGTTCCGAGAGGAGTTCGAAGGAGAAAGGTGGAGCCCTTCGCGGTGTATCTCTCGGTCTCATGGGAGTCACTGCCAACACGATCAGAGGCTTTGCCTCCCTTCCACGAGAGTTAGACGAAATCGGCATAGTGGTCAACCCCACCAAGATCGTGGCACTACCACCGAAAGGCCACACCCCGACGGCGGAGGAGATTTCACTGCTGGAAAGGGTCGACGTCCGCATTGCCGACGGGGGAGGGGTGACGGTGGTAGGTGTCCCGATAGGCACATATGAATACGTGCTGGAGAGGGCACTGGAGTTCGTGAAGGAGGGAGGCACATGTCGTCTTGCACGTTGCCTAGCTAACATGCCGGACAAGCAAGCGGCGGCCCTCATCGCCGTCGAATCCCTTGGGCAGAGAAAGGGTTACCCCGAAAGGGCGCAGGACACAGGGATGTCCCTCGAGGCATGCAGGAGAGCCGACAATGGGGCGCAGTGGGCGTACGAGAGAACCCTCGAGCTACCAGGTGCGGCGGAGGCACAGGCGTTTTTCCAGGAGGGGTCCCCGGATGGCCAACTGGCACGACAACCCCACCATCAACCCCAAGCACGCCTTTCTACGGGAGCGGGAGGGTTAGGGCTGCCGTCGGCAGAAGCGAGGCGAATGTGTGCCTCGATTGGGAGCAAGGTCGGGATCTTTCCGGAGGTTCTGGCAGACCTCACTGGCCCGTTAGGAGAACAAGTGAGGAGGGGGCTCCCGGATTCCAACTTCATCGCGCAGCTGGGAGGCAGCCTCAGGGATATTCGAGACACACGGGGGATGGCCAAAGAGCAGATGACAGGAATCGTCACTGAATCTTGGGTGGGTTGGGGATTAAGCGCAGAGGGGGGCCCGGCGCCTAGCCCCCCCGAGACGGATCTGCTGGCGGCGCATGACCCGGTCACAACAAATTTCTGGAGAACCCAACAAAAGTTGGGCAAGCTGTTGAATCAGGGCCGCCACGCTGCTCATTCAGCCTCGCTTGACCAGGTGCCGGAGACGGCTCACCCACCGGGACCGGAACACCCGCTAGAGGGGTCGGAAACCAAAA
>JAYJME010005294.1:0-10223 GCA_036873775.1 Costaria costata
TTCGTCGCGGGTACATGTACCTTGGGACTCGCGGCTGTAAGCGTGGCGGCGTAAGCCGCCGAAAAACTTGTATCGTTTTTAAGTAAAGAAATCCTTCGTGAATGACGTACGTACCACGTACTACTACTGCTGTACCTGTAGCATACCTGGTATATGACACAGGAGGGTTCAGCCCTGGCCCTGAAAGGACCAGGCTCGATGCATGTCTTAGGGTAGGCTGACCTTCTGTTGTTGAGTTCGTCAAAATACAGTACAAGGTGGAGTGGGTTTGCGCCTTTTGACAGGGGGATCGTGACTGAAGCAGGTACAATGCGGACGATCCACAAAGGGGCATGTACGGTAACGGACACGATGGGGCCAACAGTGGCCACGGGGTGTGGGCCTGATATGGCGGGTATCACTGATCACTGGACTTTGCACGTCTTTTGCTCTCTTGGTGGCGTTGACTAAACATCGAGCGGTCCCGAAACCATGTTAATGGTGTTCTACACGAAGCCGAAGGCGTTCCCATGCCGTGAACCCTTCCTGCCCCTATAAAATATGACCGCAGGAGCTTGTTAAAGCCTACCCTCTGCCCATACAAATAGACCCGACGCGTGACACGGATCAGCACAGTCGTCTCGCGTCGTACTATCCTCCTGGCACCTTCCCCCGCTGTAACATATACGCAAGTATTTTTGTTGTGTAGGCGCAGGTAGGTAGGTGCTACTGTGTCACATATCATGCATGCCGGCAAGTAAAATGTATGTACTGCGGCTGCAGGACAACATGGTACAGCGGCAGGCGGCACTATTCGTCCAGTAGTACGTACGTACGTACGTACGTACGTACAGCACTACGTATTGTTGTTGCATTGCACCGTTACCATCGAGTGGGTGCGTTCTGTTGCTGTATTCATATCATACAAATGATATATACAAGGCTTAGTTTGGGTAGGCGATCGGTTAACCTGTTACCAGTAGCCCAACAGACTAATACCTTAACACAAACAAGTACAACATCAGTACAGCGCTTTTTGTTTCGTACTTCTTCGTCCCTTCCATACCGGTACATTATTTACATGGCGCGGTAGACTATGTCTATACACGACGTAGTAAGTAGTAGTAGTGTTTTGTTTTGCCTGCACCACTTCTGGTCGACTTCCTCAGCTCAGCACAACGCCGTGCGGGCTGGTTTCCTCGAGCATGGAGCTCTTGGCATTTGCAAGTCGCCCTTATTTGTGCCTTAAATTTTGGACCATCTGTTTCGTTCCATTCCTTTTGAGCAAGCGCAGCGGGCGATAGTTGCACCAAATCATGAGCCTCTCTTTTTCCCCCTTCAATATGGCACGTTGTTGTATTCTTCCTTGCGCGAGCGTAGCGGGCGGCGCCAGCCGCACGCGGAGCAGCGCCTTGTACATAGACGTACTTACGTTTGTCTTTTTTCTGAGATTGACCCGTTTGCCCAACCCTGGCCTCTCAGCCGTCCCACTTGCAAAACGCCTACTCTTATTACTTGCAGAACCTTCCAGATTTTCTTTGCTTTCCAGCTTTTCAGTTTTTTTTTTGTGTATTCGTGCGCGTCCCGAGAGCATGGCAACTCGGGCGCGCGACGCCATCGCGGTGGCCGGTAGAGGGAGGGTCGGAAGGAGCGCGGTCGCCGTTTTAGTGGCTAGGCGTGGTGTGTCCATCGAAATACGGGGGAAGCATGGATGGGATCTGTCTGGCCTGCTGCTTCTGAGACCAATCCAATATGTCCGGACCTATAAGGGACGTTTGGGGCTGTAAAACAAGATTAAAACGGTGCTTATTTTTCGAATCGGAGATAAAGAGAGAGAACTCCGACTTCTAAATACGATCGATCATGATTGAGCCGGCGAACGAGGACCACGGTGAGCACCGGGCTATACGCGAGGCAGGCCACGGGGCTCACTGGGGCAGAGAGGGAGTACAGCTCGATCCGGACCGAATCAACGACGAGGTGGTTTCGAGGGGGCGGGGAGCGCACGAGAAGGATGACAGAACCTCAGACATTTGCTTTTTCTGGGCGGCACAATCAGCAAGATATTATAGCCGATCCAACACCAATTTCTACATGTGTTTTTGTTTTACGTACGAGTCGTACAAGTACAGAAATCCCTCGTGAATGATGTACGTACAGTAGTGCTACAACTACAACTACTACTGCTGTACCTGTAGCATACGCAACTCGTTTTCGTTTTATCGCAGGTAGTAGATCGTAGGTGCCGTGCCACATATCATAAATGCCAGCAAGCAAAATATATGTACTGCTGCTGCAGGATAACATGACGTACATACTGTATTGCAGCACGTATTGTACCGCTACGATGTTGCGAATTTTGTTTGCTTTCCCTGCGACCAGATTGTAAGCCCTACTGCTATTGTGTGGTGTAGACTGTGTATAAAAGGCGCAGGTATATACATTATAGGTGACGTGCCACACATTACCGGTACTACACTGCAGTACAATACTGCGGCAGGCAGGTACTATACGTTCAGTTGTACGTCAGTCCAGCAGTACGTATTGCAGTTCAGCGCCGCGAGGTGTCGCGCCCTGCGGTGCGGTTCCGTACCGTACTGTGTGCGGTGCCTTCTATTGTTTCGTACATACCAGGCAAGCAAGCATTGCTTTAGTATCATGCGAAGTACCACCAGTTGTAGAATGATACGTACCGCTACAGCGGTAGTACTACGTACGAGTATATAGCAGTACATAGTTGAATTACCAAAAGCATACTCAGCTCAGCTCAGCCCAGCGCAGCAGCGCAGTGCAGTGCAGCGCCGTGCGGTGCCGTGCGAAACCGTGCGGTGCTGAACCTCTTGGCATTTTCAAGTCGCTCGTTGCACCATATCATGGGGCTCTTCCGCCCCTTTCATTGCGCGAGCGTAGTGGGCGGCGACAGTCACCCGCGAAGAGGAGCTCTAACAGTATACGAAGTATATTTTATAAGCCCAACCAATATATCGTGTTCCAGCCGACAAATTCAATGTTTACTCAAGGTACGATACTAACACCTTTAAAATGGTAACATTTGTCGCCACTAAGATTTTGATGAGGCCGTTTCTTGCCATATGGCATGAAAGCCTCTGAGTGTTCGGGGTCCGTACAGGCTTCTATTAAGTAAGTAGTCTGATGTCCGTCTGCGGTGTACAGTGTATGTGTGAGATTTGTGGTTTCCACTGATTGCGAAAGCTGTACATGGCCAATTTCCGCTACCCCCCCCGTTTGGCAGAAGAGGTTGGGTTGGGGCAAACGCTTGTGGCCCGTCCTGTTGCCAGCGGTCTCGAGTTGACCGCGGTCGACGTGCCTCGGTTTCGTTTTGGTGTCTGTGCAGCTGCTGTGTGTGCGTTCTGTTTTTGCGTCACGATTGTTTCTTTCGTTTTGTTATTTTCAACGCACACTGCTTACTGCGAGTACGAGGCTGCCTTGCCCCATTAACCAGTGAATTGCAGTAGTACTGTATGACTCTACATCGAGCAAATACGGGGCAGGCACCGTGCACCACGCCTCACGCCCCACCAGCCTTCCAAATACTGCAAAACATGAATTCATGCTTAACCTAAGTGTTTTAGCTAAAGACATCATCCAACCCATCCACCGACCCACACTTTCCCCCGTCCGTTCCTCGGTACCCCCTGTACCAGAAACGTAAACCGACGAATACTACGGTAGTTGTGCACGAGATATGGTATGAGACTCTCCACCCGAGAAGCTATCTACAAATCATTAAACACATGGCTTCGAGGGACACTGAACTGCTAACCGGATAAACAAACCCGATCGCCTAGGTATGCATTAAAAACTACGAAAACTAGTGCGGATATTGGGTGTAGTCTCCGCTCTAAGAATCCACGTTAGTCAGACACGGCCCGTCGAAATATTTCACCCACAGTGTACCACGCGTCAAACGATACACTAACTTGCCCCCAACGGCTGCTTGAACCCACTAACACCCAAACTGTATGGCAGGCAACTCAAGAATGTATACATATCTCAAACGCTGCATGACAAAATGACATATGACCACCGATTTGGTATCATCAGGTATGGTGTACGGAATGAAAACCACCTCCTCAGATTTAACGGAAGCATTCGTACCAGGCTGAAAATGTACACGGCAACCGTTCATCTACACCGGTTATCTTCACCGGGCCAAAGTATATCCGACATGTCGCCCGTCTGCGAACCACTTGGTGTGTCTTCTCCCTGTAGTGGATATACCGGCGCGAGCACGAGATGGAGGAAGTTGTGCACACCGCACCGTTCGCATCGACACAGCTCAAGGGGAGGAAGCGGGGCGGAAACACCACCCGGAAGGAAGGAAGGAGGGAGGGAGAGAAGGAGGGAGGGAGAGAGAGACGGAGAGAGGGAGGGAGGAAGGGAAATATGGAGGGGGGGATAATTTGGGGGGAGTGAGAGCGGAAACAGGTGGTAGGCCAGGGGAAAGCCGTCGCATGAAGCAGAAATATAATCCACACTGTGACCGGTATCCTCGAGTACACGCAAACCGATTATCAAGAGGCAGACAAATCGTACGAGGCATGGATTAGAGAGAAAAAATAGTAGGGCAAAGCAAAACAAGTACGCTAAGGCAAGCAGGAGACAAACAGATTAATGTTGACATAGCTTTGTTCCATCATCATAACCTACCTTACGGTTTGCAGACACGCTAGGATAGAACACCGAGCTGAGATGACCCAACGAATAATGTGTGCCATGCTGATCGTTAAACGACACCATAGGGGGTAACTCTCTGTACGCCACCAACGTTATTCCAAAGCGAGTCACCTCCACACTTACTTGACTCCCCTTACCATAAGTAGTGTACGTAGGAGAAGCATCGCGCGGGATGGTCGTCGCAACTAAACACGCACGTATTGTGAATGTTGTTCCACTGATGGGGAAGCACGTTGCAGTGGAACCTTGAAGAAGACGCCTGGTCCCTTGTACTCTACAACTTCTGCATCTAATATCTTGGTGTGAGGTCTTGACGATGGCGTGTTGAGGGGGGGGTCAAATTCTAACATAAAAAACTATATTGAGGACGGGGAAAATAGAAAGGAGGTGCGGATCAGAGCAGGAAAAACGGAAGGAGGGAGACAGTGAGGGAGAGGGAAATATACTACACGATGAAACGAAGAACAGTGGCCATGTGTAAAGTGTCTACCTCCGGCATAAGATGGTGGTGAGAAACGGCAGTCAGTCGTGCGCCCTTTAACAATTTCCATGTCGTATAAGGTTACAAGTTGGCAATCAAGCTATGTAGGAGTCGTGTGCATTTAATATTATGCAGTGTGGAGGCGAAAAAACAAGTCCATTCAACCAATTGCATTGACTGCTTCAGATACGAAGCAAGTTTCAAGTCATTGCTGGAACCATTTGCTGTAGTAATTCACTACACTAGTGAGATGAAAGGTGGTGCTACCATATGGGGGCTACCCCCACTTTCAGTACCGCGCTTCAGGCACTAAGGGCGGGGGGTTTTGCGCTTTGACCCTAACAAAAAAGGTCGAACTATCTGTTTAGCGTGGCACATACACCGATCCCATTGAGATAGAGATCGCGAATCCAAAACCAAAAACCGTTTTTCCGACTGCGAACAACCAGAGCAGTCGCTCGGTCGAGTGGGCCTCAAGATATTAGGAAACCAGTGCCCAACCTTGACCCCTCTACCCTACGAAGACGCCGCCTCACGACCTACAGCACAGGTAGTTTTATTTAGGAGGAGGTGTACACAACGTGATCAACGGTCCACAGGTAGTATGGGACCGGGGATATCTCTCTCTACCAGGGTTGATCCATCTCGTCCGCCTACGGACGTAATCGACACACAGCTACATATCCCTTTACTACTTCGTATATCGCAAACGCGTTGGGCAGGACGGTTACGGCAACGAGCGATCACTGGGTCTTGCGCGTGTGGTCTGACTTTGGTGGAGGCACATTGCCCCGACACTTTGGACAAGAAGGAGGCCCCCTTGCAGGGGAAGCCGCGCACCATCAGTTGGTGTGCGGCGTTGACGTCAGTGTGGTTGTATAACAGTACGGCGGTGCTCGTATCCAAACGTAGATATAAACAACGGATATGGACCAAACTAAGGGATGGACGAAGAGTAAAAGGGAGAGAGGGAACGAGACAGGGGGTTTACAAGGGGCGAGGATACAGTGTCAGCGGGTAGTCGGGTTAGCCCAGGAACGAACCCCCAGCCATACCCTCGTTGTGCAGAACGACAGTCCCGCCCCCATCGAATTGTCCATTTAGTCCAGATACGCGAGCTACGATAGAGGTAGCACTTTTAGGAGTTTTTGTTTCCGGATGACGGGGCTACTTATCCCAAAAGCATCGGAGTGTCATTATTTTTGAGCAGTATGTTTGTGTTAAATGCCTAGTCCATGGGTTTGCTCGTCGGGCTGCCTTCTAGTTTGCTCCAAAACCGTTTTCGGGTTTGATATTGGAGCTCCTAAAGTGAAGAGCCCCAGAAAATAATGGTGCACCTCAGTCGTAGTATGGGTCAGGGGTTGCCGTGTGGACCCAAGCTACCTGGGGGTTTTATGCACGTGGAGAATAATGTCGAGGGCGTCAAGACAAGTTCACCAGTGGACTTGGATGCTTTCATTTCCACAAAACACGACCATACCTTGTTGGAAACACATGGTATTGCAGGCTTTGGCCATATCACGATCTAGCAACGTTTACGGCGGGAAATTACGGACGTGTATGAAAGCAGGGTGCCGGAGCCTTCAAGGTGAAGGTGCACTCCTTGCATAAGCAGCCGCACAACCTATTGGTGTGAGCTCTCAAAATGGGCGCTAGATAGCAGGAGCGCGGTGAAAAGTTTAACCTTGCATAGATATGACGGACAGGGACAAGACGACGAAAGAGGGGTTAGCGGCGACTGAGGAAATAATGAAGGTAGACAGGGAAAACGCATGGTGGGAAATGAACTAGATAAGGAGGGAGGCAGGGAATACGCGAGGTGAGATGGTAGAGTGGGTGAAGATGGAGAACACAGCCCAGCGACGAATGCAGGCATAGACCAGTATACTGTAGTTAAGTGACAGTCACCCCCCTAATCGAGGTATCCATACCGTGCACGTCTTCCATTCAGGGCCCGAGCTGCACCAGGCCCATTGTTACGGGGAATACTTCAGTAGAGGGAGTTATAGCTACTCTGCCAGTGGAGCTGGACTACTTTTTACACCAAGCATGAGACAGACATTTGCTGGGAACTATAGCGCACTACACACACCTGAGCGATGTCTGGACCTTGCGGTGGTGTGGTATCGGAGAGAAAAATGCCTGAGCAACATGTTCACTACAACATATGGGGTGCTACCTCTCCGTCAACCTTCGCTGTCGGGAATGCGTACCACATAACTCGACCGCACAATCCATCCAGCGACCTAGGGACGTCTCTTGTAGAAAACATAAACGACCGGATGAATGGTCCTCGCAAAGGGAGGCGCGTAAATATTTTTGGTGACGCCGGGCCCTTATGGAGACAAGGTGCGCTAGAACTGTCCAGATACGAATGTTCCCCTTCAAAGGACAACCTCTCCAGCAATTATGCGGCCTCAAACGAGATGTTGTGTTGCTCGAGCACAATATTTTGTTGGCAGACATACAGAGGGGCAATGGACAGGTAGATACCTGGAATCAGTCAATGATAGGCAGGTGGCGAGGAAGACCGTGATAATATTATGGCCGGAGGGGAACGGGGAGGGACGGAACGAATTGCGCCTATGCCATATTTGACAACGGAGTGGGTATCCCACGGACGACCAGTAGCATACGACAGCTTGAAAACATGTGTTATACTGCCCATATCGACTTGTCCCTGTCGTGCAAGTGTTGGGGCGGGGATCATGCAGCACAAGACACGCAGTGACGACAAAACATTAGTAGAGGGAGGCAAACCAACTCCGTCGGTGGACACTGGCTGCTTCTCAAAGAAATCACACCTGTTACGAAACTGGTTGTACTGCACGCCTGAGGATAATTGCGATATATCGGAGTATAGGAAGAGAGCACTGCCTGTGTGCTTCGTTCATGCAAATATGTGAACCTACCTCTCAGTAAAACGTCGTTCTCGGAACCCTATGATGTCGTCTGTGAACAATACAAAACACGAATTTCCACACCAGCACACGACTGTAAGTAGTTGATTCCAACTACAAACACGAACCGATATATATATGGTATTCGTACCGAACTAAAACCAAGGTAGATCTTCTCTGGGCAACACCGATTTCGGCGGCATGACAGTAGAGGTGGGCGGTCTGCCACGCGACGGTCGCGTATTTAACTAGAAATATGTACTACAATAGAGGCAAATAAAACAGGCTCCGACCGCCGGCATTGACTGTTTCATATTACAAGCATGAAACAAAGTCATTAGATTGCCGATAAGCGCTTTATTCTACACTCCTGGCCCGTGTCCAATCAAACGACGTTCTGGGCCAGACGGAACCCAGTGTGCGATCATCAACTACTAATGGTGCCATGGAAGCTATAGTTATTCGCAGAGCGCTGTACTATTTATAACACTCGTTCTAAGTATCACACTACAGAGGAATGTATCTATTAATAGTCGCTTCGCGATGTCAAGCAAGTGGTCCGTATGCAGCATGTAACGACGGCGGGGCAATCTCTGCTTGTGTTGATGTTGTGGGGGTTGATTCGAGTGGGTATGTTGAGGATACCACGCTTTGATTCAGGAACATTTTTGATGCAACATGCGAAGTAAGGCGATTCGTCAACAAGGCCTCCCACACCAGAACGACGATGCCGACCACTTTCGTCGAACACCGTCGAAATGTCCTGACTTCCTCAAAACCGACCTACGTATGGTGCATAGGCAGATGTAAACTGAGAAAAGCAACGCTGCTTTAGGGTGGCACGGGGCACACAAAATTGAATTGGTGACTAAGGTCGGCAATGATCACTGGCGCAACTGTGTTGGTGGTGCCCTCGATATATATATATATATGGCACACAGTACACTGTAAATTATAACATTTTTACAAAGGTTGCCCACATACGGCTGATCAGCTGACTCTTATTGCGCGCGAGGTCTTTGAAGGGGAAATACACGAATAGTGGTCAGAGCTACATGATATATGGCCGGTCCATGTTTGCCGGGGATGAGCTACTGTGATGTACCTCGAGCATCTCGTTACACGTGCTGGGCTTGATTAAGTGGCGCAAATTGATTTTCAGCTCTTTAATACAGTGGGTGCGAAGTACCAGCCATGTGAACTATCCCATGCGTTTCGGGTGTGACCTACTACGAGAAAAGCTCTCTACCTGGTACATAGGTTCGCCAGGTGTAGGCTGCCAAGGCTAGCTCAGCCTAGGCGTGCGTTGTTTGCTGGTCGTGATGCTGCGAGGGAACGCCCCCAAAAACAAAACCCTGGGGGGAGGGAGGCCCCTGAAATATACGATAAGCGTATGCTCGGAGCACAGGGAGAAGCAGGCGACGTCGGCGGTGGCGAAATGTCGAGGGGGTCGCGTATGCGCCCCATGTGCGTAGATACTTCACCGTGAGGCCCCAACGTAACCCGGGTGTGGAGATTCGTGATATAAGATATGATAACTTGCACGCAGAGGGGAGAGTCGAGTAGGCACTGTCGGCCACGACAAAATAATCGTGTCGTTCGCGGCTGCAGACTAGTTACATATATATATAGAGATATATATATAGATATATGTGATAAACTATAGATATCCAACCTAAATGGCCCCACAGAAACCCGGGGGCAGAGGCTTGCGATATACGCTATGTGGACGTTCAGGGAGAAAGGAGAGCGACCGCCGCAACAACTGTGACGGGTCAAGTTCCTGGCGGCAGAATTAACTCTGTTGTTTTACTACACTCCAAGGGGAGGCCTCCACAGAAACTGGTTGCGGAGGCCCGCGAAACGAAAACATGAATCTCATGATATAATCTGTGTGTCATTACCGACATAGTGTTTCTTAAGCTGGGTATCGTGCTTAAACGCAAACTGTAGGACATTCAGAACGCCAACACAGACGATGAACCGAACATACGTACTACATCGACGGGTGCTGGAGGTAGGTGCCTCCAGTTGTCTGCGACATATAATTTTCGTTTTTCTCTATGCTCGCATCCTGTTGGTCGCCTAGGACCCATGCTACGATGGTTGAGGTGTTGTTCCATGATGTTTTTTCTGAGGCTCTTCACTTTAGGAGCTCCATATCA